>BQNB010018156.1:0-68726 GCA_026074375.1 Tanacetum coccineum | reverse complement strand
GTATTTATTACATCAGGTAATGGTTTGACAGATAAATTCCCCAAAGATTGCTCAATATCGATTTTATCATTATCATTGTCCGTATCCGATTTTAATTCATCAGGATAAATTGCGTTGAAAGGAAATAGATCATTAAAGTATAAAACGTTTTGTTCTTCTTCATTACATTCGAACAATGATGTTTCATCTTTCATATTAAATTCATCGATATGTTGAGGACATACAATAGGTTCAGTTAAGAAATCTGATTTAGACGTTAGAGCATCATTGTAAACAATGGCTAGAAATTCATTCTCAAAATCTTTAAAGAAGTCTAAATCGTTAAAATAACTGACCGTAGGCTTAGGTGATGGAAATGAAGGCATTTTGACTTTATCATTATCATTTTCCGAATTCGTTTTCAAATCGTCGACATAAATTAATTTATAGGAAAATGAATTTTTGTCATAAATCACCGTGTAATCTTCATCGTTGGATTCATCAAACGATATTCTTAAGTCAATTTGATTTTTGTGAAGGGGACGTACCATTGGTTCACATAAGAGAGTTACTTCAGATGTAAACGCGTCATTATAGACTATAGCTGGGAATTCAGTTTTAATAGATCTAAGGTCGCGAACGTCTTCATTACGCCAGATCTTACCAGCAGTCTCCCAGTTATACACCTAACCACGCCTATGAGCTTTTTCTTCCTCAAGCCTGATATACTCTTCCATAGTAATGTTGGGGTCGTCCATTTAAACCTGTAATAAATTCACTAGGAAAGAAAATGGTCAAATAGACAAATACGCCATATTTAGTACTGAATATGGCGTATTAATGATAGAGTCGAATACGCTATATTGGTTTGAAAAAAATTTATACGTCTTATCCAATAAATTGAATATGCCATATTCAGTATTCGACTCAGAATATTACAGAAGACTGTAATAATGCAGAAAACACACAAGCACACAATATGCAAAAATATACAATGCAGAAATCAAACACACAGAACAAACACACAAATATGCAAATTAATCTAAGCTAAACTAAACTAAAAATACTAATAAAATAAGAATTAAACAACTTCACTCCCCTGCAACGGCGCCAAAAACTTGATGTGCTGTTGTGTAGGGTCAATTTATTAATTACCAAGTTTTACATTTATATTTAGCCGACTTATCCTAAAACAACACTTTAACGGGCAGTGTACCCGATCGGGTAGAGTTTCGTGGTAAGTAGGGTGTCGAACACTAAGAGTGAGATTGTTAACCTTATAATCTATCAATATTTTAAATACTTCTACTTAAGTTAATTATAATTACTTGTTAAACCTATGCTATATACGCTTCTAACGGATATGGGGGGTTTTCAGTCTGAGAGACAGGCACAGGTTTTATGGTGACAAAAATCAATTCTAAACACTATAAACACTCAAGAAAACAATCAGAAGATAAAAGAGCGGTGCAAGCCAAATAATAGAAAACTGTATTAGCCATATTAAATCCGATTAAATGCTGGTTTGTTTATTTATTGCAATGATTTCTTATCTCGAAGCGGCATATCATTCTTAAGACTTAGGCGAGACATCATCCTAAGACCTAGACATGTTGAATCCTATCATAATTAACGCATCCTCATAAAGCATCCTTTTACTTTAATTATAATCTATCTAGGGATTATAGCAATGGTGATCTCGATAAACCCTAGCCTATCAGGACTTTACCCACTTATTGTTTGACGGTATTTTATATACTGGTAGTCCATTATTCAAATCTTTATCAATTAATCAAGAACATACTTGTTGAAACATTACGGGTCACCTGCCGATCCAACTTAGCTCTTAATTTAAATACAAAGACATAACGTTATTTGTGATCCTATTGGTCAAGTAATATAAAACACGATATGGAGAGCTATCCCAATATCGATGATCTCGCTTAGTCTCTAGCGAAACTAGCCCCTTGAATTGATAGGTCGTATATTCAAACACGAACAAGTATCTTTAGATAAACATAATTAAACTTCTAATCACAATACACTCACGTAAAATCGATATGTAAAACAAGACCAAACACTTACATCTCTTCATTAAGATGGCTAATACCCAAGGGTATTAGCCAATAACCTTTGTAATTATACAAGTGTACATGATTAAATAACCATGGTAAACTAAACGTTTTACCCAACGATACCAAAAATTAAATGATTACAAGAGTAAGGAAATTACACGGTGTCTTCTATGGAATCGTGATCAATGCTTGACCTTTATTGCTCTTCATCTCTTTAGAAATTCATCTTTATGAGTAAAGTATGAAGAATATGATTTTGCACACTGAAAACTCATTTTTGAGTCTTCTATTTATAACCTCTAAAAAATGTTGGATACTCCGTATTGGGCTAAGCCAATACGGCGTATTGGGGTGTATCCCTTGGAGTGCACGCAAAGTTTAAGATCAGTATAATATACATTCCCAAAATACAAATATCTTCGTATCTCTGAATAGTTATCTTTATGGATACGGCGTATGGCAGAAGGTGGATACGCTGTATTTAGAATTCGAGAATACGCCGTTTTTCTTTTGAATACTTCTGGTGCTGCTACGCCGTAAACCTTTTCCTCTGGAATACAGCAGTGATTAGTCAGAATGGGTATAGAGTCTCAAATGATCTTTGCTTTTAGCTTCCAAAAGAGGTCCCATATTAGCGAGTGTTGGTTGCGGTCCAAGATTTTAATACACGTATCACTGAGTTGATAATAAATCTCGTAAGAATTCTTTCCAAAATACTTCTCAACCAAGAGAAATATAGAGGTAAAAATCTCACAAACGAAAATACAATTCGTATTATTTATTTTATCCGGGAAGTACTTATCCTCGTGTCAGTGTCCCAACGAAATTCGTGAATTAGAGAATTTCTAAAGAATAATTCGATTTTCGAGCTAAGAATAAAAAAGAGATTTTTGATTCTTGTTGTTTTACACTACAAAATAATAATAACATGCTAATTGAGAAATAAACAATTAACTAGCACAAAATTGAAATGCACAAAACGAATCTAAAACTGCAGCTAAAACTGAAAGTTCTTAACACACAAAAGCCACTCACATTTAACAATTTAATACTAAAAATCACAAATTTAAAATGAAATATTTTAGGAAATAAGAATTAGGGAATTTTTTTTCATGTATTTTTGAATTTCTTTTTATCGAATTCTTTCTAACAGACAATAATATGAATTATCAAAAATAAACCTTTTATCTAAAAATATAACAACTAAAACTTTTCTTTTTATATTTCGAAAAATACTAAGAATTAAAATGAAAAATTAATGCAAAAAGAATTACACATTTACTCAAACTATTTCTATTTTAATGATTTTATCTAAATGAAAAAGGAATTAACAAAACAACTATTTTAATTCCTAGAAACCATTACAAAATTTAACTGCATGAAAATAAACACAAATGATTTTATCAAAAAACTAACAAGTTGCAGAAAGTTATAAAAACTAAAAGCCTAATTCTACTTCTCTATTTTTCAACAACTAATTTGATTTATTTAAAAATTTAACCTACATTTCTATCTTAAACTTTAATAATAAAAAAGAAAATTAAAAAGGAAATAAAAAGACCGGGTAGAAATTGCAATAAGAGATAGTGCAGGTAGGCGGGCAAATACTAGAAATTTAACACTCTATTTGAAACGGTAACCTTTGAAGAGTTATGCGAGAAAAGAAACAAAACAAACCCTAGCTTATTTACTATTTTTGGCTACATTAAATTGAAAACGGGTAACCCTAATCTTTAAGAAAAGTACAAAACAGACCCTGCGATTTCAGCTTATTTTGGCTTATTAAATTTTGAGAATTAGCAAAAACTTAAAACTACAAAGTTGCTTATTAGCTTAACCCTAACAACTTTAATAAAAGCTCTTTCCACTTTAAACCAAAGATTAAGCTGAAAAATAAGCAATTAAGATTCTGTCACAGTAAGTGCTATTTTGCTTAATCTTTTGAATTTTTGCTTATTGAGAGCTCAACACTTGATGAAAATGAAAACTAAAAGTTGCTTGATGAAGCTTAAGATGTGCTTAAAGGAGATTTAAACTAAAATTAACCTATACTTAACAAGTTTAGAAAGAAAATGAAGCTGGAAAATGCAAAGTTCAATGAAACTGTTTTTAGCCTTTTTTCAAATAAGCTAACAAGCTTATTTTTGGTCCTTTGGTGCTGAAATTTTAGAAATAAGCTAAACTACTTTCCTAGAATCAACCTAGATAAAGGGATTTTGCAAAGTCTTAACTATAAAATGAAGAATTCAAAGTGTAAAATGGAAAACTTATTGCTGTTAAACTGTGCTTGCTGATGCAATGTGCAATTTTCTCAAAGACAAGCTAAACTTTTAGGCCTACTTAATGAATCTAAAATAGCACAACACAAACTTAACTCTAAAAATGCTTTCTATAGACCTAAAACCTAACTTCTTTTAGTTAAAATTGCCCTGGTGCTGAATGATAGTATTTAACCCCTAACTTTTGTAAAATTAAAACCTAACCTTTAAAACTTGTTCTAAACTTAGTTATGTAACCACACTCAACTAAACAGAAAGGTTTGACATAGTTCCTTTGACTTTTTGAGTCAATGGTAGCTTAATCCAAACACACCTTTAAAGTTTTCTGTCAAACTTATTTGCACCTAAAACCTTTTAAACATTAAAACTTATAAAACTTTTTATCTACTTATGCTAGGGTTAACCTAATGAAGCTATTTAAGAAGTAAAATAACTAGCTTATTAAGAGAAATAAGCAAGTTACTCTATGAGACTATGACTACTATTATAACAGATTTATGATGAAAAAATGAGATTGATTAAGTTCTATCTAATGAAACTTTACTTAGTCAATTCAAACTTCAATAATCATAATAATGAAGAACAATAAGCAAAATATCAATAAAACTAAACAAATGAATAAGCTAGAATTTAAAGCTAAAATGAGTATTTAGGAATTTAAACCTGGAAATATTGAAGTCTCAGAACTAGAGCTACTCTAGTTGAGTGAGTAGCTCTTAAAATGCTTAAACCTAATGGCACCTTGCCTCTAGACCTGCATAAGCTGGCTTATGCTTAATTTGAGCTTATTTCTTCTTGTTACTTCAAAATTGAACTCAAAACTTCTCAAATATCCATGATATGAATGTAAGTGAATGAAAATGGTGAATGAATTGCTTAAAACAGAAATTTAGCTAAATTTGAGCTTATTAGAAGTAATAAGCTCTAATGAGCTTATTTAAAGCTTATTTGATGAATTTAGCTTCAAATTGAAAAATAAAAGAGTATTAAATGTGTGAATCAACTTTTATTACTGAATTACAAGAGTACAAGTGAAAAGAAATGATTACAAGAGCTTCAAACTTAAGTGCTTAAAATGAAGGCTTAATTTGCTTAAAAACGGAAAATTACAAAGTAATTTGCTTAAGACAGAAAATTAACTGATGAAATAACATGTAACTTGGTTGAATTATATTAAAACACTTGAAAGAAATACTGAATTTGAATTACACTAAAAAAACATTAAAAAGTGGTGTCTTTGTTCGGCTTGGTCTTGGCTTCTTTTATAGCAGCACTTAGCCTTCTCTTTGTGTTGGGAAGTGTTTGCTGTGGAGTGTAGAAACTCTTCAAACAATCCTAGCCCTTGGTTTGCCTTGCATCACTCTCAGCCATGGATGGGGTGTACGGGGTTGAGTGTTTGTGCCAGGGAGAGGGTTATAGGGGCAGGGTAAGGTGGGAAGAGGTGAGGGGTGAGCTGTAAAGGTACTTGGGAGGTGGTATTGGGAGTAAAACTGTGGGAAATGGTGGTATAAGTTTTGGCGGGAGTGGTGGTTTGGCAGGGGTGGTTCGCAGGTTTAAACAAAATGTTTGGAGAAGGTGCACACATGGTCCCTCTTCTTTCTCTCTTTTTCCATTTTGTTTTTGGCCCGTTTTTAGTTATAACTTAAGTTTGGAGTTGTACACAAATGGTCCTTGTCGTTTTATAACTAAAAGAAATAAAGAGACTTTAGGTATATTGCAATTTCAGCCCTTGTGGTTTTATACTAAAAGGAAAACTGCCATTTGGCAGTTTTAGTCCCTTTCTTTTATTTTTCCATTTTTCTTTATAAAACACTTTCAAAAATGACCTTTTTAGTCCCTAAAGTTTATAAAAAGGATTAATGGGCTTTTGTTGGGCTTGGGCTTGTATTGGGCCCACTGGGTTTGGGTTTGGGCCCAATAAGGTACAGGTTTGGTTATTGGGCTTTTTCAAGCCCAATAAGGTTATGGAGTGGGTTTTGTGTGTACAATGGCTGAGATTGGCTGTAACTGGGCTAGGATTGGGCCTTCAAAGTCTTCACAGTCTTTGTCAATTGTACACAAATGGGCTGTTGTAATTGATTGAGGGCCCATTTGGTCTTCACAGTCTTCATAAATATACTATTGGGCTTTCCCGGCCCATCAGATGGGTGAGAAGTATATGATTAGAAAAGCATGTAAATAACAAAAGGAGTAAAGAATGATAAATTTAAACATAACTTGGATCCAGTGTGAAATGTAATGGCATCCTTCGGGATAGCCTAATGTTAAGGATGAACGTAATTGTATCATCGCCAAGCTTGTTAACGTGTAAAGTGAATGTTAATGGTACCACAAGGGTACATTTAAAGTCCCTTTAAGGGAATGTAATAATGATATAGATTCAAGGCTAAAAGAGGTAAAAATGTAATGTGAGAAAAGGTAAAAGAATAATGGTCGATAAATGTAATGTATGAACAAGGTTGAAAGTAAAAGTGTGAAAATGTAGTTTGAGAGTTATGTCGAAAGTGTATAAGTAGGATGATTTATAATCTCTTTATTTAAATAAATTGGGATGCCTCTTCATTTAAATAAAGAAATTGTGAATCATCGAACCATAAATTTACATTTCCTTATCTACATTGATTGGGACGCTTCTCAATGTAAATAAAGAAGTATAGATGAGTGGGCTTATGTGTTCACGGCATAACATGCGAGGAATTAAAGAAGTAGAAAATAAGAGTCTAAAATGAGTTAGACGTCGTAAGAAATAAGAGTAGACGTGACCGAAAGGTTATAACGGCTTTAAGGTTGTGTGTTAAACCTTAAGTTAAATGTCTAGAATGAAATTCATGTATTAAGTTGAGAAGTTAATCGGGTAGGTAATTCCCAAAATTTAAAAGGAAGTTACTTAAGTAATGCACATAATTGACTTTGATAGTGCCATTTAGATGGTACTTGTTAGAAATTGGTAAGGAATTACCAGCTTTTGAGATAAGTGATTTTATGAGAATTAAGAAAATCCTAAAAAATACATATTAATGTTATTTAGAATGCGATAATGACCGGTATGTGAGTTTAGTTCATGTCAATGCATTGGTGAATAATGACGATTTAGTGTTAGAGTTTGACTTGTTTAAAGTCAAAGATGTAATGTTTCTAAATGACAAGTCGTCATTGTTGGAAAAATTTAGATAAGTTTGTGAAGTAACGTGTTGATTTTAAGTAGAATATTTGGTGAAGGTGAGAATTTCCATATTGTGATATGGTGGTAATGATACGATATCATTAAAAATAGTTGTAATGTTGTGATAATTATGTGAATTGGGTGGAACTTTTAGTAATTAGACTTTGTCTTAGTTGATTTCGGGTTGTTAAGATATATGATTTTATAGCAAATGAATGGATAGAAATTGACATAATGGATATCAGATGGACATAAGATATATAAAAGTTTGTGAATGGTCGCAAACATTAAGCAAATAAGATTTTGGGAACGAAATCTATATAAGGGGGTAGATTTATAACACCCCAAAATCAGGTCTTTAGTATTTTATTATGAAAATGCCATTAGATAGTTTGACTACGACGTTTAGTAGTTTGAATGCGTTATGTGATTAGTTAGTCAAACCCGATAGTCAAACTTAAGTTAAATGTTAGTCAAAGTGGTCAGTATACATTTATGGAAAGTAATATGTAGCCCAAGTATTAGAGAAAAGAACTTGAGAGGTCTAAGTTGCTAAAATCCCAAACTGGTACTAAAACAAGCTTGTTTTAGTACACTAGAACCACCTTGTTCTAGCTTGCAGGGACCATTATTGCCAAATGACCAAAGTAGTACTAGAACCACCTTGTTTTAGTACTAGAACCCAAGGTTTTCAAGATCGGGATCCTACCCAGGATCGTTTTCGTCTTTGCAAGATCGAGATCGTAAAGTCGGACCAAGATTGTAAGATCCTACTATAATGTCATTGTCTTAATAGTCTTTGTAATATTATACAAATCTACAAATTATTATGTATCAAAAACATAAAATTATATGAATGTTTCATAGAAATGTTGTCATAAATTATGATTATGAAATGTTTAAGAAGATTAACATGTTGTTTTTTAAATTCTACGAAACACAACCTATAAATATATAGGTTTTTAGTTTATGGTTTGAGAAAAGTAAGATCGGATCGGAGTAGATCTTAAGATCCTATGGTCAAGATCGGGATCCTGTAAGATCCTAAGTATGCAAAGATCCTACATAGGATCTGGATCGTTTTTGCTTTGCAGTATCGTAAAATTATAAGATCCTAAGATCATGATCGGGATCTTAACAACCATGCTAGAACCATCTTGTTCTAGCCTGCAGGGACCACTCTTGCCACAATTGCAAACTTGTGCCAGATTTAATGAGATATAATCTCATATGTTCTAAAATATTCTAGAGTTGTGTGGTGTTTGTGGGTGACGAACCAAGAAAGAAAGAAGGGAAAACCAAGTGGCCCAAGTGATCAATTAGGTATGAATTGAGGTCTCAAATCAAGAAATAAGCTTATACCAATGATCTTACACAAGTAAGTAATCCCCTATTGAGTTGAATTAGTAATTTATGAGTTAGGGTTTATGTACCCAATTTGGGGGTTTTGGGTAAAAGGCATTTGAAAGTAAACTAATGAGGTTATAATAATTATGGGTTAAGTTATTTTAAATAAAATTAGTAAATTTGTGGGTTTTCCTCATATGATCAAGATATGATCATATGATGATTAAATGTTTTGAAAGGTAAAAGAAAATGGGTTAAATAAACCATTGTTATAGTGCTTTAATTATGTGCTTTTAAGTGTTTATGGTTTATGATGATTTTGGCTTAAGAAGCAAGTGAGGATGATGATGGTGAAATATTAGTAACATAGCTATGGAAGCCAAGTAAGTAACTTTGGTTATTATGTGTATAATATTGATGTTATCATATTATGTGGTGAATGAAGATGTTTAGGAATTGAAAGTCTTGGCTTAGAAAGTAAGCATTAAATAGAGGCTTGACTAGTTGGATAAGTGAGTGTTAATCTCGGATTATGGACTAACGAGGTATGTGTTAGAATTGGCTTGTGCTTGATGATTAGTTAAAGTGGTGTGCTTGATGATTAGTTAAAGTGTTAAAGATTTCATATGTCGAATGGAATAGTCTTTAGACTAATTGTTGATGTTTATTAGACATGTATGATTTATTAACGTATTATATATGTTCTAACCCGGTTACTTACTAAGCGAAAGCTTACCCCTTTTAGTTGTTGATGTTTTTATGTAGGTCAATATGATGCAAAGTAAGGTCTTGGATTAAGGACCTATGAATATGAAGTAGAAGGTTTGGAAATGCGATGGATTATGCTTATGAGTTTATTATTAGATACCGAGCTCGATCAAGGTTGAACCCTAAGTGTCGTAAGATGGTTGTAATGTTGTTTTGTAGTGTCAAAGTTCAGATTTATGAATGTATATGAGCTATGCTCAAGTCGTGTCTAATTGAGTTGAAAATGGGTCAAAAGGGGTGTTTGGCAAAACACCCGTCGCTTTGTAAAGTACGTATTCAAAATTAAAGATAGCTATCTATAAGTAGTGCGACATTGTAATATGGAATTGTCAGTTTATAAGAAGTAATGAGCATAAAAGGCTCTTTTTGCGGGTCTATGTGTTTGAAGCCATAAGCACATTAGTATTTTTGGGTCAAATTGTAGAGTCAAGGAAAAATGGGGATTTCAACTAGATCTATTAGTGAATATTCTTGTATTAATATTTTATAATTGTGTTTTGTCTTTAAATTGTATGCTTGTATATTTGATGTTAATTTGAATTGTCTACCTAAATACGAAAGAACTATTCTGGAGTCGATAACTATCGAATTATACTGAACGTATTGCTTACTTTCATTAGGATATCTGCAGCGCTATCGCAACCTATTCTGTCCCAGTATATTATAACGGTACTCATTAGCAACTGAATTAATTACGACGATATATATTACACTTCTAGATTGGAATATCGGACGTATCGAATCATGATAGCTGAAGCAGAATATATCAGGTTAGCTTATCCACATTTTGATTCGATATATGTGTCTGAGCTTTTCTTTCTTTCAGAGCTATACTTAACTTAAGATTTGGTTTATAATCTACGCCATTGTTTCAGTAAGTGTGCAAGACAATGGAGTTCACATAACGAACTATCCTCAAACCTTTAAAGGATGCTCGGAACGAGAGATTTTCTGAAATCATCTAAGGAGACAACTTCAAAGACGAGCCTGAAGATCTTGACGAATTAAGATCTAGCCCTGATTTCTAATTATATTTTCTGACCAGAAGATACTCGGAAAAGAAGGAAGAAGTTTGGCTTAGAAACTTAATGGCGGAAAACTCATCAAATTGGAGCAATACATGTAAGGGGCAAAAAACTCGAGGGCGCACTAGGATCAGTCAGGATGTAGTTGCTTTAAGGCCTAAAAATTAAAAGACAAGATAGATAACTTTTGAACTAAAAGGGATAATTTCTCAAGAACTAGTGAAAACCAACACTTTTTATTGCGGTTAGGGATGCATTAGAAGAAGCCGAACGAATCAACCTTGAGAAATGTTCTTGAGATCGCGTACCGATCTAGTTCCCACATTCCAAGATATTACTATAGGACAGCTTATATGTAATGCTTAAAGCATATTACCAATATCCTATAACTGTATCCGTAAGTCCTATTGGCTGATTGAAACGAAACAGCCGAACTGGTTCTATGATTACAACTTTGGGTTGATGGTCTTAGAAACAAACAAATTTGAAACATATATTGCCCACCTCGTCGAAACCCTGGCTAAAGAATTAAAATGAGGAAATCGAACAGAACTATTGCAGGCAAGAACTCTAGCGTAGAATGAAAAAACCTTTACAAGCATAGGATGCAGATTTAAAGAACTTCTTGATGACGTTCTCAGCACTATTAACGAATGATTGCAGAGAAGGTAATCTTGTTCTATAATGAATGGGAAATCTACTTACAAGTCATATTTGCTTGACTTCAAGAGGTGCCATATACCTTCATAAGCTGTTGCAACTGCCAAGGTAGCCATCCAAGAAATGGCTAATAAGTCAAAATTAGCTCTCACTTGTCCAAAATGATCACTAATGGAATCATTCTTAGGTCAGAGAGTACTGGAACACTTCTAACGATTGGCCACTATACAATCAACAACATTAATTAATCAATGGGAAGAAAGTTTAAATGATCAAAGAAGTTAATTGGAAAAAGTCTTATGTTGCTCACAAGTAGATGCGAACAATGCAAAAGACCATTACAGTTTACAACCGAAAGATTGGCTCACCAAAGAAAACAACTCAAAAGAAGAAGGAAAATCCCCACCCCTCCATTAACACCCTCGAAAGACGCTTAAGGAATAAGGCTAGTAAATAGAGTAGGGATTGTGTCTACTTTTGTAGTGAGAGAAGTATGATTGAAGAACACATCGATTACGGAACAAAAAAAAAGAAGATTGGAACGGTATATACATATAACTATAGATGATGAATATAGAAGAGTGAATGCATTGAGTTCCGATGAAGAGCAAGAGTTTATGTGAAATTCATTGAATTGTCGTATGTTAATTTTCTAAAAGAATCGAGTATGGATACAAGTATTTGCATTCTCGGACAAACGCGGACGAGAAAGAGTGATGTTGCTTGTTTAAAGAAGAATGAGTAAGACGATTTAGAGAGAACAAAGCGGGAGATAGCAAGGCCGAGCTATAACCATGAGTTAAATTGCTTTTCAGCAATCGATAATTGAGACGGATAAGGATGGATGGGAAACTACGACTGATGTGAAGAGGAAAGCTAGAGTAGAAAATGTCTAACTCAAAGACTTTCAAAGCTGATACGTATTTTCGGAGATAGACGATAAGAGTGCTTCCCGGGTAGCACAATAACACGGAAATAGTTTATATTATATTTATCAATGTCCTGTCTTTCCATAAAAAAATGAACCACGGACATTAAATACGAGCGTATCCCATGTCCAGTATCGCATAAAACGATGAATTGTTAGGCGCCTTAGTTAATTGTCTATAGAGTTATCCAGAATCCTTTAGTTTTTATAGCACTTTAAAAATAATTAATTGTAGTTCTAGGCAATATGAGCGTGGATTCATTGAATGCACGATGTAATAAGGAGCCGTAATTCACGCAGACAACGTCAGTATTTATTTGGTTTTAGTTTTAGTTTAGTTTAAATTATACAGCGTTATGGTATGCCAAGATAAGGAATGGCACATGTTTATCAATAATTTACACATGACTTCAAGGTGATAAGGAAATATTTAATCGAAATATTGGTGAGAATTTACAATATCTTGTGAGATACTGAAGTGTTGGAGTGCTTAAAAACCTTACAGAGATCGGCTGTCAAGACATGAATTCTTGCTCTAAAATAAACTCTACAATGGAGAAAATCTACCTGAGGTCAAATATGCAGGGGAGTATCTTCATTCTAATTCTTTTTATAATCGTATTTATATGTTACTATCTTATACAACGATAGATGTTGTATAAATTCAAGTGGTTGGGGTAAATGGAATATGAAAAATTATAACCTTGATACCTAATTTTTCACAATAAAATGCTTAAATAATGCTCAACTATTATAAAAAAAGATACAAGCATACTTTTGTGAATCATTAGCACGTTTACAAAGGACATAAGCCTGGCACACAATAACCCTCATATTAGGATATTGTGAGGATTTAACGCTATACCGTTTGCAAATGTTTAGAACGCCCCAAAATTTCAGCAAAATATGAGTGTTGCCGTGATATGTAAGTAGAGAACTTTTAGAACTTGGCTTGGTATAAACACATGAGACTTTGCATAAATGATGAGTAGTTAACAAATAGCGAAATAATGAGAGATATGAGTAAAGCATTGATTAGTAATGGTAAAAGTTTTACGGATATTACATCCCAAACAGGCCAGTTACATGTTTGCTTATTAACTAAGCAATACAACTGGTTTAGTTAACCTTGCACTATAAACTCCCTTTGTTATAGCTCATCACCATTCACAAAAGATAATACGGTTTAAGTTGTCAAGAGTAAGATTAGAACCCTATGAACAGAGCTCATACCTTAAAAAGAAAAGAAAATACTATGGCCCGGAATTATAAGTGGAAAAACAAAGGAATGCTAGTCACTTATAGAATTACACCAATTGTGTTTTTTCATTGCCCCAACACCTTACTTACCAATTAGCCTTACCCTGGTTAGAATTAAGTTTATTTACCCAATTGCTAGTTGCTTAAGTGTGATAAAAGTGTTGTATTACTTCCGAGTCTTGTGTCATTTGGTACGGGTTGGAAGAAATTTGCACATCACGAAATGAAGGGGGGTGGAATGTATATTATGATGTCAATAACTCATGTATTTTTACTAGACACATCGTAATAATGGTACGGATCCGAAGATGAAAGTAGATTAATGCGAAGAGAATTATCCAGGAATTAATTATGAACTGTGAAAAGGTGATAACTGACTTCTGAGTTTCGGTAATATAGTTAGGCGAGATATAGCAAAACAATCGAAAAATTAAGAAAAATATATAACAAAGAAGAAAGAAGAAATTGAATGTAATAATCTGTTTGCAACAACTACCTCGAAAGGAATTACATTAAGGATCGAAATTATCTATGATGAAAAATCAACGGATGATATGAGATTGTATAAAGTCGGAAGATATCGCCACTAATTGCGCTTGTAACGTATCGTAAATTAGTATAGGGATTATATGGGATGTATTGAACCTCTTAAGGGAAAACCGCGTTCTAACGATTAGGTGTTGTTTTTTGATCATGATTCAAATGACGTTGAGTAAATAGTATGTCTTATCATGGTAAAGAACGTCGGAGAAAAAAGTGTCTAGCAACTTGTATTCCTTAGACATAATAATCTAATTTTGTTTCTATTATGTATTATACATTTACTGAAGATAAACACCAATTTAGCACTTGTCTTCTTGCCTAGGATGACTTTAGCTCCTAGTTTGGCATGAATGGCAGGATGTGTACGAGCGTGCAGTGTCTAGTATCCGGTCGTTATCGACGCCGTATCTAGTATGCATGTTCTCAGCTCGCCTCGTTTGGTTTACGAGCTTTATTGGTGAAGAGTAGAGAGGTCTGCTCTACACTATATTCCGTTCTTCATATCTAAAACCGTAGTTAAATCGATATGAGGAATGTGATCAGAACACACACATGTCTATTCTGATCATTACAGGCCATGTATGTGTGCTTCATCCCCCAGCTAAAATTAAACGCTTGTTGGAGTGGATACTACAATCTAGGGTGAATAAAGATTGAAGAATGTGATCAACCGCCTTAAAGCCTTAACTCAACGAACAACCCCATATTTTTACGCTTTAAAAAACTTGTTACTCGCTGTAGCTCTAGTGAGTAAGTAGATGTTGTATGCCTATTCCAAGCTTATATAGAAATGGACAACGTCATAGGTGGCAGACTTGAGAAAATGAGCGAATTTAGATTACATGTTACCACATATGATTAGTTGATGTTATTTGAGCGTTTTCATGTTTCTTCTTATTTTTGAGAGTGTTTGGCTTGTGAACTTGTAATATTATCAAAAATAAAATGCTTATACTGGAAAATATACGCACTTAGGGGATACATTTCTTGTAAACTTCTAAAGGCTACTTGAGGAAAAATAGGATTCAAGTGGGGGATAAGTTTGATAGACATCTAAGATAACATCTATTTTAATTACGCAATGAAATTTATCCCTATAGTAATTAACTAGACGGTTAATGATTTGTATATGTATTAGCAATAAATTGGTTAGCTTAAATCGTTGTATATGAGAATTGCAGTAATAATATGGGAGTAACTTGGTGAATATTAGCAAAAGGCGCTGCAATTCAGGAAGTCTTTAAACGAGAAGAATATTTGAAGAATTAGTAGTTCTAGACTAAGACCAATAACCGGGCCGTTAAAACCATCTACGGAAGATATGAGATGTATCTAAGACCTTAGCTGCGCTAGCTCCAAGAACCTTGAAGGATAACTATGGTCATACGCCATGTATCCTAGTAAGACGACGGTAGTAGGACGCCATATTGACGATAGAAAGGTGAATATTTATGCCTGCTCTCACCAAAGACCTTGAAGGAAACATGGTCAATACGCCGTATCCAGAGAAGACCAATACGCCATATTGAAGATAGAAGGTGAATATTCTGGAAGATATCAAATGTGGTCCCTACTCCAAGAAACACCCAATACGCCATATCCAATATATTGGATACGCCATATCAAACCGACTCCATACCCTATATATAAAAAACTCAAAAACAAGTTTTAAGTGTGCTAAATCATATTATCGATACCTAAACCACAAAATTTGATTTTTTGAGGAGAAAAAGAGCAGAAGAGGTCTTGCAATGCGTTCCAATCCATAGTAGACAACGTGTAATTTCTTACACTTTTATAATCGTTTAGTTTTTGGTATCATTTGGTAACTCGGTTAGTTTACCTTGGCTAAGCCATTACTCTTGTATTAATTATGATGTTTGAAGGCTAATACCTTCGAGTATTAGCCATTATTATGAAGATCTGAATGTTTGGTTTTGTTTATATCTTGATTGCTTAATTTATCGTTGTATGCTTGTTTATGTTTATCAGTTTATACTTGTTTATGTGCTTTAATATGCGACCTATCATTCAACTGGATCTAGTGATACAGACCAAGTAATCTAGATGTCGGGATAGCTCTCCATATAGCGATTTATACATCTAGAATAATAGGATCACAAATATTGTCCTGCTAAATCCATGCTAGGATGCGCTTTTGGCTTAACTAGATATCGGATAGTGCCTTTGGTTTAGTGAACAAGTTTACTAGCAGGTGTTCCTAGATAATTCAACAAATAACGTTCTGATTCCATTGGATAGTATACTGACAAGTGGACTACTTGTATATAAATCGCCGTTAAGCAGTAAGTGGGTAAAGTCTCTATGAGCTAGGGTTTAACAAGATCACCATTGCTTTAATCCCTAAGATAGAATATAACCAGCAAATAAGGATGCTTTATCCGGATGCGTTTAATTATGATAGAATTCTACGTGTCTAGGTCTTAGGAAGAAGTCTCGCCTAAGTTTTAAGAATGATATGCCGCCTCGAGATAAGTAATCATTGCACTGAATAAACAAACCAACTTCTAATCGGATTAATGATGGCTAATACAGTTTTCTATTATAAGGCTTGACCGCTCTTTTATCTTCTGTTAATTTGCTTGCGTGGGTTAAAGTTTCTTGAATTGATTGTAGTTACCACCAAACCCGTGCTAGTCTCTCAGACTAAAAACCCCCCTTTTAACATGTTATAATTAGAATTAGAACTAACATAGGATTAGCATAGGTTTGACTTAGATTAGAATTAACTTATATTAGTAAACCAAAGTATTAATAACTTAAAAGATTTAACCTCGCTTTAAGTGTTTGACACCCTACTTACCACGAATCTACCACCGACCGGGTACACTGCCCGTAAAGTGTTGTTTTTGGTGAAGTCGACAAAATATAAACTTAAAACATGAGTCATAAAAATATACACCACACAACGACACATCAGAGGGGTTCTTATGTACCGTAGCGTTTGGTTTTTGTTTGTTATAACCTTAGATAATATCCTAATATAAAACTATTCATCTATCAATCAAACATACTATAGCTGATCATTAAATAGAAAACTATTCAGTTATCGTGTATAATGGTTTTTCTATGGTGCAGGACTTGAAAAAATGTAATGTGAGTACTAATGTAATTTGCATAATCAAATACAAATGGTTATTAACAAAACTTATAACACATATTATTTCATGACAATTGATTATATAATATGTTTCTACGTGACTATGGGTCGCTTACCCAGTTGGCAAGTGTAACACCCCCATTTTTACATATAGCAGCGGAAGCTAATCTGGGGTATTACTTCAAGGGTACAACAGTCATAATCATAGAAAACGAATCAAAAAGAGTCGTTTATGAAAATAAGTTATCATTCATTATTTCTTCAGAGTTTTTACAAACGAGAGGTTCCCAAAATCTATACAATAAAGTTTGAATGATAACGGTTTTTCCATCGTCATGTCCTCGCCACTCCGTGCCATTAGTTACCTGAGATAAAACATGCTAAAAAGTCAACACAAAGGTTGAGTGAAATCCATAGGTTTAAGTAATATAATTTGAATGCAAATGCGATATTTGGGTTACGTTGATATACACCCAGTATTGAAAACATAATTTATTATTGCCATTAGCTCATGAATCCGATGCCTTAGGTTATAATGATAATATTGCCCCTGCGGGCACCTTTGCCAAAATACCCGCGTGATTTCTAATGATGTGCAATTGGTTATCGTTACTGGATACACCAACGGGGAGTCCAACCCAAATATATATATTCACAACATTCGCGCTTACTACGGAGAGTAATTAACGGTTCATGATTATGGGGACTTAAAGGCAAAGCAGTTACTTAGGCAATAGTAAATTGAAATAGCATGTAGAAATAATTACATTCATACAAAAATAATTGCCATTCATGTTTATAAGAGCAGTATCCCCCTAAACGGGTTTTATAAAAAGATTGAAATGCGAGGCTATAAACTCACCTGAACAGTTATAGGGAAATTGATAGCAATGTATATGAAATGAATAGTAACGGCTTCGTCACGGGCAACCTGGGGTAATATATGTTAAGTCTTAGTTTGATTGAATATGTAAGATTTTACATCGATGTCGGTTTTGATATTAAAATTATCATAACACCGTTCGGGCTATCATAATTCAGATGTCATTCAATAAACGTTTGAGGAGCTATGGCACTTTAAATCGTAAAGCCCAACAATTCAGGTCGGAACATAATACCAAGATGAACTCCTTAATATGAAGCTCGTCTAGTATTTTGGTAATGTAAGAATCCGAACAAATTTTTGAAGCACAGCGGATGATAAATGATATAATAGTTATAACATAAGCACTTTTAAGCATTTTATTCAATATCTGGAAATGTTAAGCACGTTAAGCGTTAATTAAAGTTATGTCTTGTAATGTTTTGAATGTGTTTTTATACTTTTTCAAAATGTTACATTTTAGACCCTTGAGTTTGAAAAGTGGCAGAATATACCCTTGGAGTTTGCACTTTTACGACTTTGGTCCCTCAAGTTTAAAAGATATACCAAGTAACCTTGTACTTTAAAAGTGATAAATAAACCCTTGTAGTTTATAACTTTGATAAAATGATACATTAAGTCCCTTTTAGTTATACGTTTCTGAAGTTACATTTATATCCCTGAGGATAATTTTTTACAAAACATGTCCAAATTTCCATGCAAGCTTATTTTAACATTTCAATAGACATTTATAAGTTATAATAAACTAAAATATGAAGATTTAACATAACGAAAGTTTAAATTAATGATTCGTTAAGCTAGGAAGCAAACTGTCATCTAAGGGTTTTAAATGAAAAAGAGTAGGTTTGAAGCTCAAATATTTTCATAGACTTATCAAAGTTAATTATTTTAATGTTAGTTAAGCTTATTGGGATAGATTATAACAATAGTTTACAAGCTTAGCTTATAGATTAAGCAAAAACATGAAATTAGGGTTTCGTTGACGATTTTGGATAAAAAAGGTATAAACAATAGGTTTTTTGATTTCAAAGCTTTTAATATGATTTTAAGCATGATAATAATGAAAGTATAAAGGTAAAGAATAACAAATATAAGCTTAGAGAACCTGGTCTTGAGTTTATAGCTTAGAAATGGGTCAGAATTAGGACTTTTAGCTTCGTACGCCTAGAATAACGACTCTCGGGCTTCGTTTCTTGGTTTCTTTTGCTTCCTTTCTAAACTTGAGCCTTCTTAAGACCTCTTAGGATCTATTAGAGCAAAGGATTGCTTCTATGTAAGGGTTATAGAGGAGGAAGTGGGGGATGAAGAAAAATGAATGATTTAGGTTCCTATTTATAGTCATATGATCCTTAAAGCTTAAGGTATGCTTGAAATCTGAGATGGGGCATGTGTACAAGCTAGGTAGGGATGTGGAGAAGCTAGTAGATGTGTTGTATAAGCTAGGAAGTAGCTTTGGTGAGGTGTTTTGGTCTTGGTGATGCCGCGGCTAAACAAGGAAGAACAAGGAAGCCATGTGCAATTTTTTAATCTATAAATGAAGTAGATATTTGTGTGAGGTGCTTGTAAGCAGCTTAGGGATGAAGTATCTTAGTCATGGAGGTGCTTGATTGCAATATAGGACTTTGGAATGGGTTAAAATGAAAGAAAGGTGTATACGGGTACATTTAGGGCTCATTAGGGTTCGGATTGAGTTTTCTAGCTTGTAATTCGTGTACATTTGATTAATAATGTTAGGTTACTGATCCTAAGACTTATATTAAGGATTATAATCAAAATTTGATAGGTGGTTTGGGTTAAAATGGGTAGAAAATGAGTAAACGGGTCAAAAGTTACAATTAGGGCACAATTAGGGTTTTCTAGCTTTGTTTCTTGTACATTGATGTTAATATGGTGAAATGATGATGGAAAGTGATTTAGAATGTTTTAAATTAAGTTATTATAACTTAATTGAGTGTTGGTTTGGGTTTACAATGGATAAAAATGAAGAAACGGGTCATGGTTCAGAAACTAGCTCGGTTTTAGGGTTTAGGGTTTTGAATTAGGGTTTTGAGTGTAAAAAGATGTATGAAAGCTTATGAATAGAATAATTAGGGTTTACACATTGTATATTGAGTGTATTAGCTTGTACACAAGTGATGGTGAAGAAATTAGAATGAAAACGGAGGTAAAACGGCTATTTTGGAGATCATGCTTAATGACTTGTATATTGAGCTTTTAAGGACTTGTACTTTGATTTGAAGAGATTTTATATTTCAAATGAGATGTTATATTACTTGTACATATGCTTTAGTAGCTTGTGCATTCACTTTAGATATTAATCATTCATGGAATTAGGGTTTAGAGGCATACGATAACGGTTTAAAGCCCGTTTTGATATAACGTTGCGAATGGTACATTATAGGAATAATGTACTTTGTAAAAATGATATTATGATATTGAATTGATATATTATGATGATTTCTTGACATATATGAAGATAGGATTGCCATATGTAGGTTGCCTGAGCCCGTTAACTTTAGTTATGCAAGAAATGTTGTACATCGAGATATTGGCAAAGTAAGTAATGTAATAAAGCGAAAAATTTCCCTGAAAAAGGTGAGTTCATATATAATTGATAGATTGTACATCATCTAACTTAATAGATGGATATTTACATTTATGAAAATTGCGGGTTGTTATAGTCCCCCATCCTTACAGAAATCTCGTCCCGAGATTTAATTGGATTTTGAAGTGATGATTGAAAACAGATGAGGATATTTGGCACGAATTTCGTCTTCACGTTCCCATGTAAACTCTGGTCCTCTTTTAGAGTTCCATCGTACTTTGACTATAGGAATATGACTTCGCTTTAGCTGCTTGATTTCACGGTCCATTATCTCCACTGGTTCTTCTACAAAGTTGAGTTTGTCGTCGAGTTGAAGTTCTTTCATTGGAATAATAAGAGATTCATCGGATAAGCACTTCTTGAGATTAGAAACGTGGAAAGTATTGTGGATACTACTAAGCTCTTCAGGAAGCTCTAGTTTGTATGCTTTGTTGTGCTTTTTCTGAATTTTTGATTTTTTTCATAACACCTAACTACGAAACTCTGTAATTTCACGCATCTTCACGAACATAATAATTTCCTAAAAATTGCTTCGATAATTCCTTCATACTTTTCGATGTAACCATAATTTGTTATGGTTATAAAAGTACATGAGGTTTTTGACTATATATACATACCCATTTGCGAAGTGCAAATTCTTCAACCGTACCAAATATAGAAAAATTTGACACAAGACACTGAAATTACAAAACTTTACACTGTTAGCAACGTGCAATTGTTAAAATAAACTTAATCATAATATGGTAGGCTAAGGTGTAAAGGTGTTAACGAAATAAACAACTTGTGTATTATCCTAACGATTGGCTCTACTGTTGTTCTAAGGGTTATCTTACTCTTTAAAGTAGAGTAACCAAAGTGGTTTATACGGTGGTTAACCAAAGAAGTGTAGTACTAATAAGCAACAGAAACATGTAAAGGCGTTTAGTGAATCCTAAAATTACCAATTTAAACAAGTTACATCTATCTAAATTCCGTAGTACACATCCTGCGGTCTCGAGTGATATACAAGCCAAGTTCTAAAGGCTACTGCATCATGGCACACATCAAAATTGTGGTAATTTTTGGGGTAATACATTTAGAAACGGATAGGTTAAATTCTCACAATATCTAATAAGGTTATTTGTGTGCGGGTTATGTATCAAGTAATTTCACAAAAGTATGCTTGAAAAAAAATTAAATTTGAGCATAATTTAAGCATTTTAGTGTGAAAATTAGGACAACTAAACATTCTAATTCCTATCCCCCCACTTGAATTATACAACGTCCTCATTGTATAGATAAAACATTAAATACAAGAATTAAAAAGAATTAGAATGAGAAACTCCCCTGATATTTTGGTCAGTAGATTTTCCATGTTGATTTATTGAGCAAGAATTCATGTTGAACAACCGCCTTGAAGTTTCAAGACTCCAACACTTCAAGATCTCTAGATTTGTGAATTCTCCACCAATATTCGTTGATATTTCTTTCACGAGGTCCTGTGTAAAAATAGGAAAAAAATATGTATTCCTATCTTGGTACCTAAGGTTAAATTAACTAAACTAAACTAACTAAATACGAGTCAGTCCGGTGAATACGCCGTATCATGTGCATGGATACGCCGTATTGCCAGAACTAACAATAATGTTTTTAAAGTACATAAAAAGTAAAGACTGATAACGCCCAAACAATCAGTACGTCGTATGGTATGGAGCAGATACGCTGTATTAATGTTTGGGAAGACAGACTCGATAAAATTAAATAACATTTCGGGTTGTCTCTCGAGAAGCACTTTTGTTTATAGCAAAGTCTTTAAGTTAGACTTTTCTTCAGCTTCTCTTCACTCCATCTCATGCACGCTAATGTGCCCGCGTATGAGCCATTCTTCCATCTTCGCATCTCAAATGTAATCGGGTCCTAAGTTCAAGACTCCTTTGTAGAACCCCTTAAGCTTTTGGTATGGATGCGAGATTCCATTCTTCTTATCTTCATCACTTACCTTCAGTAATGATGAGATCTTGTTGCATTGCTCGTTAGTGTGGTGTTTAAACCTCAGATGTGATCGCACCATTTGGTAAGTTACTTCATCATTACCATTGTAAATGGTAATCATCCCTTTGAGCCGTCTAACTTTAATTCCAACTTCTCTTAAAAATGGTTAGCCAAAAATAACATCGCCCATTCTTTCATCATGATAAGCATCCATATTTGTGTAATTGTTATCATAGCCTATTCTGAGCTTATTTTGCATGATCGTTTATGGCTTATTGGAGATAGCTTATTTTGTGCTTATTAAGTTGCATCTAGTTAAGCTTGCACTTAAATTCGATGTTGGGCCCTGTTAGATTAGTTTAGGCTTAGTTCGAAATTTGGGCCACATTTGAGTTATTTTGATTTTATTTTGAATTGGATCTGGCCTGCGTTTTGTTTGTTGAGCTCTTGATTTAGGCATGTTGGTTAGTTTAAACACAAAGTGCAAATATGAAAAACTGTTTTAATCTAACAGTTTGTTTTATGTATTTTGACTTTGGTGCCGGTCAACTCATGAGGCGTGGAGCTTAAAGGGTTTAATAAGCTAGATAGAATTTTGAATATTTTCTTTAGCTTATTAAATCGGGTGTTATCGTTTATTTGTGGCTCTTCAATTCGGTCTCATTTTCTATCCTTTTTAAATTCGTTACTGTAGACTTATTAAAATGTTTAGCTTTGCTTATTTGATCATTATGCTTAGTGAGTAATTTATTTTTATGCTTGTTAAGTAAATTTGGGTTTAGTGAATTAAGTGTGAAATTTTATAAGTGATTAGTGATTAATAATTTGCAAAAATTATTTAGTTTAGTGTTTTATTTAGTCAAACGGGCAAAAGCCGTAAGATTGAGTAGGCATTAAATTAGTAATTAATTTCTCGATAAAAAGTTGTTTTCAATATTAAGCCAACGTTTTGAGGAATCGATTTATTAGACGGAAATTAGTTCATCATTAAGATCTAAAACTTCACACTTAAGAATCTATTCACTTTACTTGACAAACATATTTTTCTTTATATATTCTTCATCTCATTAGCTTGCTTAATATTTAGTATAATCTAGTTTTTTTCATTAGTTTTATTAAAATCCAAAAACAAATATTAAAAGATATTCAAGCTTTATACTTTTAAGCATTAACGTGGATTTCAAATTCATCTCTCGTTGGGACACGACATCCGAAAGATTGATCATTGTTTGGCCTCAAGCAATTTTCATATCTAACGGGATACTTTCTATATTATTACTATTTGATATTATATATATTTTATCGAATCAGTTTTTGGCGCCGTTGCCGGGGAGAGTTGTACGATTTCTACGTTGTGTTTCGAAGTGAATGCCTTGAAGATCCTTTCTCTTTTGAAAGTTTAATTTCGTACTTATAAAAAATAAAAATTCAAAAATAATAATAATAATAATATATTTTCTATTTCTATTTTATTTTCTTTTATATAAAAATTTTAAAAATACCAAAAATATTTTATTTTATTTTATTATCTCTACAAAAATCCAAAAATATTTTTCATTTCTATTTTATTTTTTATTTTCATTTATATATATATATATATATATATATATATATATATATATATATATATATATATATTAAAAATAAAAATAAAAATGATGATAATAAAGATTTACAAAAAAAATACTAAAAATTTTGAAATACCAATTTTCTCTGTTTTACTTCTAGTGCATGAGCACGCAATCTTCTTCAAACCAAATCAGTTTGCATTTTCCTAATCCTGAGAAAAGTTTACAATTTCGTCAAGTAGAAGAATCCAAGTTCGATAATCTTTTTCACGATTCTATACAAGGAGAGGACGAGAATGCTGAAGACGTCCAAATGGCCGATTAATTGAGACCAATGGAAGAGCTACTCCGAATACCTATCTTAAGTATTGAAGATGCTATCGTTGTTCCAGCCATTCTATCAGATCAATTTGAATTGAAACCCGAGTTACTTGATTTCGTAAGTAACAATTCTTTCTTTGGTCTTGAAAATGATGATCCTCATTCCTCATTCACCCGAACTCTAAGACTAAACCAAGTACCTGATGATGTGGTGAAGTTGATCTTATTCCCTTTTTCTCTTAAAGGAGCAGCCGAGACATGGCTTGAGAACGAACCTCCTTGTTCCATTACGACTTGGGATGATTTAGTATCAAAGTTCTTGAATCGATTTTTCCCTCATTCTAAAACAAGAGAGCTTAGAAAAGAAATCACGAACTTTCAACAAGTTTTCGGTAAGACTTTTACCGGAGCTTGGGAAAGATTCAATGATTTATTAAGGAAATGTCCTCATCACGGATTTTCATTCCTTCACCAAATAGATTTTTTCTATAACGGGTTGAGTCAATCTGATCAAGATTTTCTAAATACCTCAGCGGGTGGAAATCTGATGTCTAAAAATACTCATGAAGCCTTAACCATTATTGAGAATAAAGCCAAGGTTCGAACTTGTAGAAATAAACCTCAAGTTTCAAGTAGTGGTGGTATTTTCAAATTCAAATGATGTCTCACCGCTCTAGTAACAAGGTCATAGCTCTTATTTCTAGCATGCAAGAAGCTTATAACCGAAACCAAGAAGCCTCGATTCAAATAACAAAAGGGTCGATGAAGTTAGCGGGACAATTCCAAATGAATTAGAAGCACTAGAGTAAGTTTTCCTTGGAGAGGCGGAGACATAATCCAGAGAAGCCGGGGGAACATAGTTTGGGAAATTAGAAGAAAAGGCATCCTCCAAATTTGCAGTAGGATGGTCGGGGGAAGACATCGTTCTGCTTAACAACCCAGCAGTAAATAACATAAGTTATTTATTTAGTAATATAATAGTTATGTAACTTTACATACCATTCCGGGAGATATAGCGGCACGGAGGACTTTCTTGGATGGAAAAAGAAAAGTAGTTATAGTTAAGGTTTTAACCTTGTCCCACCTCTGGAAACTCTACCATTGTCTACACCAAAACCGAAGGAAACTTCAAGCCTAATCCTCATCAGCCATTGATTCCATATCCTTCTCGGCTTAAAGAAGAAATATTTCAAGCTTTGGAGAATCCTACAGGACGTGCCGACTATTTCGTTTATAGAATTGAAATTGTTGATTCTTTATGCGATAAATTTCCTATTGAAAACAATTCTTTGAGTGGCAATCCCACTCCCTCTTCTGATTCTGTAGTCGAGTCTCTCCCCCCACTTCTTATTCCCTACGAGGATAGTGACTCTCTTGTAAAGGATACCGACATCCTTCTTTCTCATTTTGATGATTCTCCGCCTGAATATGAGACTTTTAGCTTTGATATTGAAGAGAAGAGTAGTGGCAGTACCACTACTCATTCTTATTATTCTCTTCCAGATTATGAAGCTTTCTATTCTGATGACGACCATAACTCATTCTGATTTTTCTCTTCTTGGATATGATTCGTTTATCTTTGACCTTTTGATTGATCCGTTTCCTCCTGCCGATAGGAGTTATTCTTATCATGAGTAGTTCGCCAATGAACTCGCTCACATCATATATCCACCGGAGTATGACCTTTTTTACTTTGATCTTGAGATCGTTCCAGGAGATTTTACTAGAATTTTGAAGAACAATATATTTTATTTATTGACTAAGGGTTTAAAAATTAATGTTTTTAAAGATTTTTCTTTCCTTTTATCCGATTGTGACTCCTCTCTTTCTACGGAATTATCCAAGATCGTTCCTCTAGTCTCATTCCCGTCTGGAAATGAAGACATAGTTTTCGATCTTGGAATATTCATTATCAAAATAGTCCAATCTAAGAGATTTTAATTTTTTCCACTGGACGATTTTCCTACTTTCTCATTCGTCAGTGATTCTCTTCTCTTGCTTGATCCTTCTGTGATAGAAACTTTTCTTTCATTTCCCTCCGGAAATGAAAACAAAGTTTTCGATCCCGGAATTCTCATTATTGATGGAATTTTCTCTTCTACGAGAAAATCTCCACATCTTCTGATTAATAATTTCTTGATCAAAAAATGTCATATTTTAAGAGAAATTTCATTGATGACCGAATCTTCGGTTAGTTTTTACCCCAAAGACAAAGAAATTCGGGGAGAGTCAAGCTAGAGACTCGCACAAAAACAAGCACTTCGTGGGTGGCAACCCATGCTTATCCTAGTAGTAATAATATTATATTAATTTAGTAATAATAATAAATGAGTGTGTGATTTTATATCCCAAGGGTAGGGGCGTGCTTCTTTCTTTGGTTTGTGGTTTTGTTTTTGTAGGATTCCTTAAGATCATGAAGACCCGTGCTTGTTTTCAATCCTCCAATCGCCCAGTCTTCCATCTTCTGCTTATTTTGGAATCCTCAATCCTGATCATGTATATATATTATGTTTCCCCTTTCACACTTGGAATTTTTTGCATTTGCCTTTTTCGTTCCTAAGTGTGGGGGTAAAACCCGACATTATTGGACATTGAGGCCAATGTTCCATTCTAAGTGTGGGGAGGATTTCTGTTGAAATATGATCTTACCTGTGCCTGTTTGTGTTCCCGCGCAACCCTATGTTGACCAAAATTTTAATTTTTTTATTGTTTTATTTTGATATATATAAAAAAAATATAAAAAATGAAAAAAAATGATGAAAATATAAAAATATATAAATAAGTAGGCTCGTAGAATTAGGTAGCTTTTAACTTGACCGAGTTTTAAACTCCAGCTTTCCCCTTAGCTTTCGAGACTTAGCATCTGCTTAACTTTAAAATTTTGCAAAGAACAAAAAATGATAGTGTTGAATATAAGGTAGATGCTAAGCGTGTAGTAGTTGGAACTCTTTAGAGCTCATAGAGGTTAATTGTGGCTTTTTGCTCCCACCAGCTTAATAAACTTTATATAATTGTTGAATAAATAAAGCTGCTTTGGTTTTTGCGATTCTTAGTTTAGATCCCTTCGTAGAGATTCCTTCTGGTGAAAGTAAAGTACACATCGAAGTTTTGTCAGTGTTGTGGGGAAATAGACTACTGGACCATGGTTGGCTCGCATACCGATGTGGCAGTTATTAAAAGACCGCAGGACTTGAAATTTGGCTATAATAATAATAATGTAATAAACCGAAGCTGAAATAAGACTTTTGGATCATAGTCGGCTCGCATACCGATGTGATAGTCATTTAAAGGGTGGAGGTAATAATAATAATAAAAACTATGGGCTGATAAAAGTTTACTGTCTCTTGCCGGCTCACAACCGATGTGGCAGTCTTCTAAATAAGGCACATAGTAATAATCCGAGACTGATAAAAGTTTGTTGCATCTTGCCAGCTCACAACCGATGTTGCAGCCTTCTAAAAGGTCGAGGAAATTACCGAGGTCGAAATAAGACTCCTGGACCATGGTCGGCTCGCATACCGATGTGGAAGTTGTTTAAAGGACCGAGGTTTAATAATGTTGTAATAATAATAATAATAAAGCCAAATTTCGACTCTGGGGTTATCTAAATAAAGCCTCCATCTCTGGACTCGTAGTTGAGTTGTTTCGGATGAAATAAAAAGGATAACCCCTAAATCATGCAAAATTAGAACCTTAATGTGGACCTTATTCTCACCATATCGTCTCTTTAGGAAAGGATTTCAAACTAATTATGGTCTAAACCGGGCACCTTTATGATAATAAGGACATAATTTATTTGTCACCAATAATAATAATAAAATTCTTAGAGGAAATTAGGAATAAGGGAGCGAAAAGTAGCTGCATTTACACAATTAGCATTTATGAGTAGTGTTAGCATCTAATCTTATATTTGGCTGTGATTTCATTTTAAACTTAGTTTGGGGATTGTGAAAAGTCGAGGATGACGAACTCCCGTTCTTAAAGCCTTTTTAATAAATTTTATCCTTGTCTTTTTCTTTATTTTAATAAGTGGTTAAAACGAGGGGCCTTTCTAAATAAATGATTTTTGAACCTTCTTAATGGACATTTTCTGTTCTTGTTTGATTGTGAGGGGTCATAAGTTAAAATGGGGATTAAATTATTTATTTCCAGACTTATTTTATAAACATTGCGTGTGGGACTAGCAATGGCTAAGTGTAGGAGAATTTGATATGTTCTTAAATACACATCATTTATAACCTGGAAAACACAATTAATTGGACTAAAAACATGAAATATGATTAAATATATTGCAAATATGTTTGTTTTATTTTTTTATGTCTTACTGGTACAAGGGATTGAAAATAAAGCAAAAAACGGTGACTTTCGGTTAAGATTTGAAGACGTTTACGCGTTTTTCGAGATCAAGACAAAGTCATAAAAATTCTCCGAGCATGCCATTGGAAAGAGCACGAAAAATCAAGTCCAACGATGCTTTCATATCTTATTGGGCCGGCCCGACCGACCCATATTTAGTTAAGCCACAAAAGCCCAACAACTATAGTTCATCTAGGCCCATTGCTACATTTTATTATTCAGCCCACGATTAAATAGAAGTAAATGAAACATTCTGCCCAGAATTGAAAGTTTACAGGCCCAACATTAGAAGAAAAGGCCAGGCCTAGCAGTTCAGCCCACGAGAAGAAAAACAAAGAATAAGGAGGCCCAGGTCCATATTCGTTGGCTTAGTCTTGACGCAAGATAGAAAAGAAAATTGGATATAGAGAATATGGGATATGAATATATCCGATCACTTTACTTTCTATTTTTTTCCCTTTTTGAGTAGTAGTAGCAGTCTATTGCTTTATTTTTTTCTTTTTATAGTTTATAGAATTTTGTAATTTAATTTTTAAACTTTGGATTAAATTCGTGTTTAAGTAAAGTGGTGGGCATTATTAATTTATGTTGATGTTTTATTAGTTTTAAGCTTTAATCTTTATGGTTTAGTTAATCACTTTTTACCTGCTTAATCTTCATTTTTATCTTCTTAATCAACTTTTTGTAAAACTTTCTTTTATAAACTTGTTAGTTTTAATGTTTTAAGTCATTAAGTTTCAATCTTTTTATAAAAGTGTCATCATTTAGTCAATTCATTTTATAAAGTTCACATTTTTATAGTTTTAAATCAATGATTAGTAGTTTTTAGTGTTAAAGGTTAGAACTTTATTGCTTCAAGTGGCGATTGAAGCAATGTTTATGAGGCAACAAGTAATGATATGGTTTATTAGCTTGAAGATGGGTATATTTGGTATTATTGAAATTTATTGTATCATCTCGCTCATTAATCCAAACTTGGTAACCTCTAACCTCTTTTCTTTATCTATTTTATTCCTTTATGTTTATTGCAATATTTAGTTTAGATAAAAATATGATTATGATTGTTAATGCTAGTTTAGTTGCTATGTTTAGTGAGTAGTTGTAATCATATGCTTGTTAAGTAAATTGGTGAATAGTAAATTAAGTGTGGAATTTAATAAGTGACTAGTGATTAATAATTTTCAAAAGTTATTTAGTCTAATGTTTTATTTAGTCGAACGGGCAAAAGCCGTAAGATTAAGTAGGCATTAAACTAGTAATTAATATCTCGATAAAAAGTTGTTTTCAATATTAAGTCAACGTTTTGAGGAAATGATTATTTAGACGGATATTAATTCATCATTAAGATCTAAAACTTCACACTTAAGAATCTATTCACTTTTACTTGACAAGCATATTTTTTGTTATATATTTTTTATCGTATTAGCTTGCTTGTTAATTAGTATAGTTTTGTTTTTCTCTATCTTTAGTTTTAATTAAAAACCAAAAATTAAAAGAAAATCAAGCATTTATATTTCAAACATAAACGTGGTTTTCAATTCATCTCTCATTGGGACACGACATCCGAAAGATAAACTATTACTTTTTCTAAAGTAATTTTTGTCCGACGTGATTACTTATATATTATATTACTCGACTAGTCATTCGCGATGAATCAGTGATCTTGTTAAACCCTAGCTCATAGAGACTTTACCCACTTACTACTTAACGGTTCTTTATATACTAGTAGTCCACTGTCCAAGTTTTACCAATTTATTTAGAATGTAATGTTGGTACCAAGGTCACTTTTGGCTCAACTAAGCTCACGAATCAAGGGAAAATGATAGGTCCAATATTTGTGATCCTATGATTCTAGATATATAAATTGCAATATGGAGAACTATCCTGGACTCTTAGCCGACGCCCAAACAACATCGAAGTTGCAGCGCATTAAATATGTAGGACTAGACCCAGTTGAACGATAGGTCGCATACTTAAGCACGTAAACAAGTATATTGATAAACATAAACAAGCAATTCAATGATAAATTAAGCAATCGAGATATAAACAAAACCAAACATTCAAATCTTCATAATAATAGCTAATACCCGAAGGTATTAGCCTTCAAACATCATAATTAATACAAGAGTAATGCGAGTCAACGAATGATACCAAAAATTGAACGATTACAAAAGTATAAGAAAATACACGTTGTCTCCTAAGGATTAGAATGCGTTGCAAGACCTTTTCTGCTCTTTTTCTCCTCTAAAAATCAACTTTTGTGGTTTAGGTATCAAGAATATGATTTAGCACACTTAAAACTCTTTTTTGTGTTTTCTATTTATAGGGCCTGGAGTCGGTTCGATACAGCATATCCAATGTCTTGGACACAGCATATTAGGGTTTCTTGGAGTAGGGACCACGTTTGATATCTTCTAGAATATTCACATACTATATTTCTAATACAGCGTATTGGTCTTCTCTGGATATGGCGTATTAATCATATTTCCTTTGGGGTCTTTGGTGAGTGCAGGCACAGATACGTCATATCTTCCTTGATAGATACGGCGTATTGGTTGTTAGAACAGTAATCTTCAAAATATCTTTGTTTAAGCTCCAGAATGCATACCTTTTAGTCAAGTTTCGCCAAGTACTTCATAATTACTACAATTCTCAAATACAAACAATTATGTGACAATTCTTTGCAATAATAATACAAAATAGGTTAATTACATGGGATAAATAATGCTATAAAATAGACGTTATTTGATGTTATCAGTTGTACTTCGATTCCATACTTGTTATGGGGAGAATTTTGATCCATATTCTTACCCGGATATAGTATGTTTCTTGTTATTCCATTTAATCTTGTTATGAACTTCATAGCCATGAGAGGCTAAATCTCTAATGACTACTCAGGGAAAATAATATAATGAATAAGCGTTTGGTATAATTATGATCTTGTTAATCTTAAGCTTATGTTATAATCCTATCGTATCTAATCTTATCAACTTTGATTATCAATTTTGATTATATACTCACACTGGTATAGGTCGAAAGACCCGTTGTGATCTATATAGTTTTAAAGATTTGTCTATGATCTTTATCTTCTGTGACGAGAAATCCACTTACGTTATTTGATAAACAAAATAGATTTGATATAATAGTAGAGGGATTATTTGAGTGACACATTTAATCGATTTAACTGGATATAAGTCTTAAGTTAAACAAGTTAATTTGTGAAAACGTTTCCTGACGAGAAAATACTTTTTATAAATTAAAGTCCTAAGTCTAAAATCGTAACTATCACCATTGCTTATGAATTATATGGACTTATCCGAGTAGTTATCTTTATCATTATTGAATCAAGTACAGTTTACTTTAAGTCTGTTAATTTTTATTTTTATTTTGATTATTCGACACTACGTAAATCCCTATGGACGACCTGGTCTTACCTAAAATAATTGTACTACATACATAGGTTATACTTTGACCCGTGTGTTTCCATCTAATAACCGGTAATCTCACTCTTGTAAATTTAAAGCTTTCGAAATACGTCATCAACTTAGGAATAGAATAACCAAAACCATGCCAGTCTCTTAAATTGAAAACCCCCCTTTGTCACATTAGTTTAGGTTTAGATAGATAGATTTAATTAGGACTAACTTAGATAACTAAAATACTAGTAGACATAATAATTAACGTTCTCGCTCTTAGTGATCGATACCCTACTTACTAACTAGTCTACGATTGATCGGGTACACTTCTCGTAAGCATTTCTCTATAGGTAAAGTCGGCAAAATATAAATAGTAAAACTTGATAACATAAATTACCTACGCACAACGACACACATCAAGTTTTTGGCGCCGTTGACATGTGACATTGTTTAAATCTTTTGATTATTAGTGTTTTAGTTTAGATTTACTATTTTTAGTTAGTATTTGTGTTTGCTTTATTTTTCTATACTGTTTAAAATTCGTTGTTATTGTTCTGGTTGAATAAACAATATGGTGTACTTCGTCTACCAATACGGCATAGCGCCTCTTCCAAACCAATACAGTGTATTCGTATTCAAACGATCGATACGGCGTATTCAGTCAATTGAATACGGTGTATCGATCACCTGATATAGTAGCAAACTTAGTTTTTCGTATTTGGTTTTCATGTTTAGGATTCTGTATTTTCTTTCTTCAGAGCCTATCCTACTAATAATTTCAACATGTTTCAGGTAGTGCATGACCAGGAGTTTGCCAAAAGAGCTCATTAAACCTTACAAAGAACCAGAATTAGTGTTACATTCAATTAGGAAGCTTTTCAAGACACGGAGTCTTGACTATTCGAGTTCACCGGAATTCGATCTTTCTAATCAATAGAAGCATTTCAAATAAAAAATCACAAAGACAATGGCAGAAACAATGGAAAAATACATGACAAAAACCTAAGATTAAGGGTCAATTTCTTAAGGAACTACGCAAAAACACTTTTAGTGGATCGGATAATAAAGATGCAAATGAACATATTGAAAGGGTTCTTAAGATAGCTGACCTATTCACCATACCTGATGTAACTCAAGATCAGCTTATGCTTAGGATTTTCCCTATCTCACTTACTGAAGCCGTAAGTAGATGGATTAGGAATGACCCGGCTAGTTCAATCACTACTTAGAAAATAGTTAAAGGAATTTTTTTAAACAAATATTGCCCACTTGCTCGTATTGCTAAAAAGATGGAGGAGATTAATAACTTTCAACAAGAACTGGATGAAACTCTTTATCGAGCTTGGGAATGGTTCAAGGAGCTTTTGATGAGATGTCCCCAACATTACTTAACCGATATATATGAGGTGATCTTGTTTTACTAGGGGTTAGATGTCCCTGCTAGGCAAATCTTAGATTCTAAGGGTACTGTGCCATCAATGAACGCTGCTAATGCTAAGAAGGCCATCCAAGAAATGGCTGATTACTCCTAAAAATGGCATAACAGAACATCTACTCGATGCAAAAGTAGTGATACATCTGATGGGCTAGCTGCTATTCAGGCTCAATTGAACAATCTTGGAAGGGAAATTAAGAAGGTTAATGAAAAAGTTTATGCGACTAAAGTGGGATGCGAGTTTTGTAAAGGACCTCGCTACACTAAGGATTGTCCATTAAAAGAAGAAAGAAAAACACTAGAAGAAGCATATTACACTCAATTTGGTGCACCATACCCCCAAGGAGGAAGATATAAAGTAGCTTGCTTAGGATTCTACCAAAGCGATGGTGGAAATCCACCATACCAAGAGCGAAGGCAAACCATGGAAGAAACACTAAGAAAGTTCATAGCTGAATCTGCAAAAATACATGATGAGAACTCTAACTTGATTAAGGAAATTCGAGCATCAACGGATGCTACAATTAGGAATCAAGGAGCCTCAATCAAGGCGTTATAAATTCAAATCGGGAAAATAAGCAAGGTACTTCAAGAAAGGGGATCTGGAAGCCTTCTAAGCTCTACTAAAACAAACCCAAGAGATCATATCAAGTCAATTACCACAACTAAAGAAGCTGAGATATCATCAATACATCATATTCGACACACCCGATACGGCGTATCGAACAAACAAAATGACAGCAGACTATCATTAACCGAGATCAATCAAGCCAACATTCCTTTTCTAAGAAGATTAAAAGAATAAGGTTATGATAAGAATAAGATATTGAAGGAGTTCGAAAAGTTAGAAGTAAGTTCAAACGAATCGGCTTCAAGCTTAAAGAGATTACTCATAGAAAAGTAAAGGATCGAGGAAGAAATCAAGGCAAAGATGAACGGGCATTGCTCAACTATCATCAAAGACGATCTACCTCTGAAATAAAGAGACCCATGGAGTTTTACTTTACCTTGAACTATCGATACTATGCATTTTAAAAAGGCCTTAGTCGACCTAGGAGCTAGTGTAAATGTTATGCCATATTCAACATTTACCAATCTAGGTTTAGGAGAAGTAGCCCCTACTAAGTTTGTTGATACAAAAGTTGGACGATCCTTGATTAGATCCGAATTAGGTGTAATACGGATCTGTTAGGCTCCGGTTCCTGTATCAATTGAGTCTTGATGTATGAGACCTGCGCACTAAGAAAACAAAGCACCGTTAGGCTTACCGTGGGATTGTCTCCCATGATTATCCTCCGGCGTGAGAGTAAGTAATCGGTTTAGGGTTTTAGTAGAAAGTTAGGGTTATGAGAGCATACCTTAGATGAGAGCCTAGGTGCCCTTTATATACTCACCAAACCCTAATGGGCTTTGTCCCATTAATTAGGTTAATAACCAAGAGGCCCCACCGTTTATTTAATAACTAGTGGGCCCCTCTCATGATTATGACTCGTTCGTAACGGGTGTTATAGATACCTGCGTGCATGTGCGCTAGTTGGGCCTCACTGGTCCTAACTTACCTTGTCGTGGTAGCCATATGTCATGGGCTTCCCCGTAGGCAATGAGTATAGTACCGTTTGGGCCTGGAAAAACCCGTTTTTGATGTCGCTATGGCCCATTCATCATGGGCCTGGGTATGAGTACTATTCGCGGGTCGGGTTCATGACCCGAGGTTGGACTATACGTCATCATGTCCCCCCAGTCTAGTATGCGCTTGGTAAGACCGCGGATGCTAGACTACAAATAGTTGCGGCAAATATTCCAGGATGCGTATCGAGGAAGAAACAAGGAATTGTCCCGAAACAAGAAATTGTCCCGCCCAAAACAATGAATCTGGTCAACTTGAGTTGAAAAAATGCCTCTTCGTAATTCGTGAGAAGGTAGCTAGAACATAGCTCAGAGGTTTCACCCCTACCACACGATTAGGACAAGTGGGGGACACGTGTTTCTCATCCGGCGTCGTGTCAGTAACAACTTGCCCTATATAAGGGTTCGCCTCCATTTCACTGTTATTGCCACAGTAAAAAAAAATCTCTTCCACCACCATTGATAAAGCTTCCATTAAGCATCAAAAATCAGACACAGGTAATACGCGCGTGCGCATCCAAACTCTTGCTTCGCAAATCATGGTTTTGCAACTTACGGATTTTACATCAGAAATAACAGATGAGGAACTTCTTGAGTTCACATCTGAGTATTACATCCCATTCGCATTGCACCCGGTAGTGCCGGCTGCGAGTGCGAGTATAGCGGATTTCCCCGAGGGGAAGGTTGGGGTATACACACGGTTCTTTGAGTTTGCCAATCAACGTGTACCCCTTTCGTTGTTTATGTGCAACGTCCTGAATCATTATCGTCTTCATATTTCCCAATTGCACTGCATAGGCGCGGCAAAAATATCCAATTTCGAGGTTAATTGCCGCCTATTGGCAATTAATCCCACGGTCCATTTGTTCCGCGCCTTCTATCATACCTCTTGGTCAAACGGATGGGTATCGTTTTCCAAGCGCGCCGGGCGTTTGCAGTGCTATACCGAAAAATTAGATGCGCTGAGGCGTTGGAGGGAGATGTTCTTCTGGGTAGATGATGCGTTGGTTCCCTGGGACTTCGCATTCTATACCCAGGGGTCATTGCCGAGGGATGAGCGTCCACCCCCCGGGTCGTATAGTATGGAGGATGCGGAACTTATAAATGAGAACCGTATCCCTATCAACGCATACTCGGAAGCCTTTCTATGCCACATGGGCATTAGTCGTAATTATTTCCAAAGCCCCGAGGAAGTGCCGACGTTTATAGGCGATGACGGCCGGGGTGGGTGCTTGTCCTTCCTTCTCCCTCGTTTAGTAGTGTAAGCGCTCTTTCTTATTTAAGCTTATGTAACCATTTGTTCTTTGTTTTCGGTTTGTGTTGCGCAGAGATGGATTTGTTTAGCGTGGTGCATTTGAGCAAGCCCAAGCTGGTGACCGAGGGGGTGCGCCCCTTAAGAGATGGTGAGGAGCCGCTGTTAGAAAGTACCGCAGGGCGCACAATGGAACTCGTGCTGGAGCAACCGGAGGTTGAGAGTACTGATGTGTTAGCACCCACACCCCTGCGCAGTGTACCAGGTGGAACTGTGGAGCCCCCCGGGCCAGACGCAACAAGCGTTGGTTCTTCAGAGGATGCTGATGTCGCAGAAGTTGACTCTGGGTTGAAACGCAAGAGGGCCACCAGTGATGACGGCGCGGGCCCGTCAAAGAGGGTGCGTCATGTCAGTCTAGGTTTGAGCACATCGACGGAGGAGGAAACCCTGGATGCGCCACCCACGCTTACTGCTAAGGAGGTGACCGAGACTCCTCCCCCCAAGTAAGTAATTTATCTTCTATGTCCGTCCAATAATAGTGTTTGTGGTACGCAATCATAATAAAAGAATGTGTAACCCTCAGTATTGGTTGGTTGTTTGCTATTTGTGCGCAGTGTCGAGGCGACTAGCGATTCCTCTGCGCCGGTGACGCATGCTGTACAGTCCCCACCCCAGACTAATCCCTTGACTGCTGATGACATATCAAGGAGGGGTCGGGAGACAGGTCCCAAGGCGTTTGAGGGTATGCCAGTGGATCAGCTTATGGAGGAGTTTGATATGGTCACTGCGCAGCAAGCCGCGCTGGTGGCGCAGCTGAGAGCAAGGTTGTCTAGTGAACGCGGCCAGAGTGTACAGAAGGATGAAGAGATTCTGCTGCTGAAGACACAGTTGGCAGATGCGCAGGCTGAGGCGGAGTCTTCGAGGTCTTATGCACAGAAGCTTGCCGAGGAAAAAATGGCACTGCTTGTCAAGGTAGAGCAAGAGCGCGCGGATTCTGCTGATTACAAGGCAAGTTGTCACTGGGCCGTGAAGTATTTGGAGGGGGGTAAGAACAATCATTTTGCTGGGCTGGATGATTTTCGCCAGAGAGTGGAGGGGCTGTTGGAGAAGCAGGAGGAGAAGTTACGCAAACTCAGTATTGAGTACGATGAGGAGCTTTACCCTCACATGTTGTCCGCGATTGCTGAGCGCAGGTGGCTCATAAGCCATGGTCTGCGCCTTGCTGCCATGAGCACTTTGGAATCGCAGGAGGTCAAGCAGTCCTTTGGGGATGTTGTGAAGTGTGCCTTGGCTCGTGGTAAGGCGGAAGCGGTGGAGGAACTGCATGAAAAGAAGCTGGTTTGGCTGACAGTGCCTGCCGCAGCAGGTACCTCGATATAATGATACTGCATATGAGGAGCTTTTGCTTGCGATGGAGGCGATGAAACTGTTAGAGCTACCTCATATTGCCTAGCTGGAGCGTAACCAGATTACCCCATAGATGTTGATAATGCGGTTAATACCTTGCTATGCATCCACCGAGGGCGCTGGGCCCAGCTGACTTACTTTCTCAAGCCGGACATGCGCAACTAACTACTCAATCCCTATTCTTTGCCCGTAACCCGTGACATCCTTAATTCCGTTTGCACTTGATTGAGAAGGAGATCCGTTGAAGGAGTCTTTAGGAGGCCCAAAGCCATAGGCTGCTAAGGAAAAAGGGTGAAGGCAAGCAATATTATCGGTGTTGTGCAAATAGCGCACATACCCCCTTTCTGATGGAGTACCAATTAGCGTAGCTGGCGACGTGTGTCACCTAAAGATATGAACTTCTGGGGAAGCTGAGGAGCTGAGATGTCGCGTACCAAGTTGAGAGTTCAGTCCCAGTCGTTGTCACAGCATTCTAGGCTTTCTTCTGTCAAACTTATCGTTTTTTTGTATGGTGGCAGGTTTGTTTAATCAAACTCAGTGGTTCTTTGTAAAAGTTATCCTTTGGACCCATGTATGGTTGGTTTGTTGACGTGGCTCGGCGAATGTACCCACAATAAAAGTTATAAAATTACAATATGTTTGTGCACAAGAGTCCCTTTAGCATGTAGAGACTTAGTTTGTGATGAGCTATTTGGCAAATTGTTGCGAACAAGCATTACAAAATTCTGACCGAAAAATACGAAGTTAACATGTATGGTTGACATTACAATAAAATGCTGCTACCGCGAATACCATATCAAGAAGTCAAAGTTTTGACGCCTAATTTTTTAAACGGCACCGTGTGCCTGCTATAGCGCATCGCACGTGGAATCGCATTTAAAACTTACTCCAACGCTTGAGAGAAAGATGTTTGAACATGGAATTCATGATCCAATGTTATAGGGTTTGCAACCTCTTACTCAACAGTCATGTAGTGAGTTTAACTCATCCTTTTTCCTAATCGAGGGTATTAGGTGCAAGCACGCCGCGAGGCACAAAAAATATAACATTAAGATTGAGTACATAAATAGATTACTCACCCAATAACCATGTGAATGAATCAGTGTCGCGAGTTAGCTGAGAAACCGCGACATGAATAATAACTTGCATAAATAAATTACATTTGATCCTTAAAAAAAACATAAGTACGCATATACCCAGTGAGCACTTCCCTAAAGATAGCATTTCTTAAGATTGCAGATATTCCACGTGCGGGGCACATCACGCCCATCCATGTCACGCAGCTTGTATGCTCCCTTTTCAAGGGCTTCCAGTCACCGCGTATAGGTCCTTCCCACGGTGGTCACCAGCTTTCTGGTGTCGTCCCGTGGCTTGCTCGTTAGCACATACACCGTCCCTGGTCTAAATGAGGACTCCTCGAACTTTAGCGCTGTATCCCTTCATTTTTATTTGCTTTTTCCTCACGTATGGCTGCTTGTTCGCGCCTTTTTCCGCCAATATGGTCCAAGTCATTACCGGCGCTCGGCTCATTTGGTTGCGTATTGACCTCACCGCGTAAACGAATAAGTTGGCATTCCGATTTCGGCTGGTATAACGGCTTCCGTCCCATAGACAAGAGAGAAGGGAGTGTCCCCTGTGCTAACTTTTATTGTTGTGCGATGTGCCCACAAGACATGTGACAATTCCTCTACCCACCTGCCTTTATGTCTATCCAGACGCGCTTTGATTCCTTCGCCTAGACTTCGATTTGCGCGCTCAACTAAACCATTGGTCTGTGGGTGTTTAACCGATGCGAAACGCTGTGTAATGCTTAATCTCGCGCACGACAGTCTTTGAACGGGTTATCGACTAGAATTGTTTCCCATTGTCCTAAACTATTCTCCAGTAATCCAAAACGGCATACAATGTATCCCAACAAATCGTTTTAAACCTGATTTCCCTGAGTTGCGACACGCTTTTCGCGCCCCGATCCATTTAGTAAAGTAGTCTATTAGCCACGATAGGAATTTCAATCCTCCCGCTCAACAGGAAGGGACCAGCGATTCGATACTCCACTTGTGTTAAATGGGCCAGGTGGAGGTGATAGGGTTAGCTCCTTTGTGGATGGGCCGGATAGGTCTATTACTTGGCAACCATATGCTGTCTTATCATGTCGCGCGCGTCGCGGTGCATGGTGGGCCAGTAGTAACCCAACCGTAAAGGCCTTGCCACTACAGATTGTGGTCCTAAGTGAGCATACTGCATGAACCCGCTAATCTCGCGAGCACATAGTCTGCCTGAATAGTTCCGACGCATCGAAGCCATGAGTTGTTAGGAACTAACTCGAATAGAGGCATACCATCTTCAAAAGTTCAAATCTCTAGGCGCCGTGCGGCGATTCGCCGGGCTTCCTTTTGTTCATGAGGGAGCAATGCCCTTGCTGAATGAAAGTCATGATAGGGTCATCCACGTAGATCCCTTGCACTCTCTATCTCCGTAGATATCTCCAGCTCCTGAGATGGATTGGTTCTTCAATTTCGACCAACACCTGCTTTGATAGGTACGCATGCTTGCTGCTATCTTACGTAAAGGCATCCGCATTTTTGTTGTCACCTCTAGGAACCTTGCCTAATGGTAATCTATCAAAAGCCTGGATAGCGACTTGTCCTTGTCGAGGTATTGATCATGTTGTCTTCTTTAGCCACATATCGCCCAACACATGGTTGTGGCGACTATACGGGAGTCCACGATTTGGCTTCTAGTTACGGACAACCCATTCGAGCTGCAATGCGTAGTCCCGCAATTAGGGCGTCGTACTCTGCCTCCGTGTTCAGCTGTTGAATTCAAAGCGCAGTGCCGTAAGTGAATTCATTCCTTCCGTTAGTAAATGAGGCTGCGCCCGACCCGTCCACCATGACGATCCCCCATCCTGAATAAGATCAACGGTTCTTGGAGTGTACTTCCTCTGGGGGGGATCCAGCTCGTTTTCTTTCTGGTTTTTCGATGAGAAAATCCGCCAGTAATCTGTCCTTTCAAACTGCGGTGCGTGGACTATAAAGAATGTTTATCTCCCCTAGCAACACGCTCTACTTTTGCAATCGCCCTGACACTCAGATTTAGAGATAACATGTTGATGGTTGATCTGTGAGTACCACTATTGGGTTGCGCTGGGAAATATCTGCGCAGTATTTTTGGCGCAAAGACTAACGCCAGAAGCACTTTTTCCATTGCGCTATAGTTGATCTTCTTTCTAGTGCGTTTACGTACGAATAATATTGGGTGTTTGTACAAGTCCCTATCTATCATTAGCACGCCGCTAATGGGCCCATGATGCGTCGCGGATGAAGGTACATAATTAACTCTCCCTGGTCGGGTGCGACTAGCGTGGGAAGTGTGCTTATGCGCTTGAGCTGCTAAAGCTTTCTTATCCTGCTCTTAAGTCCATTGAAGTCTCCCTTCTTTTGTACACTTCTTGAGTGTTTTTGAACAAGGGATGACCTTTTTGCTTGACTTGGATAGGAACCTGTTCAAACCGGCTAACTTCCCAGTTAATCGACTGGGAAACTTCTTTCCTCGTATGCGCGGTGAAGAAGTCAGATGAAAGGCTTTTGTACGTTTTCGGACAAAGACTAACGCTTGATCCATCAGGTGTCTATCAATCTCCAAGAACATGCCTTCTGTACCCTAAAAGTTGCATTTTTTAGATTATAGCTTCATATTGATTTTCCGCAGTGCCCGAAAGTTTCTACAAGGTCGCCACGCAACTCGTCTTCTTCAGTGGGGGCCCTTTATAACAAGGTCAATCGGACATAGAAGAGGATTTAAACTTCCAAGGTGGCCCCCACTGGTCCTCGAACGGACTCGTTATCTACCAGTGCTGGTATGGTGAACCCGCATTTCTTTTATGCCAAAACGCATCTTTGTATACAATAGACACCTGACTGGTTGAAAGGCTTTCTTTTCCTCGTCATCCTGGCCATAATTGATTTGGTGATAACCCTTAGTATCGTCCAAGAAGCACTTGAAGGGTACCGCATAAGGATCTCCACTTTCCCAGTCTATCTCCGGTATGGATAGCATCCTTACATGCTTGGTTAAGGTTAGTGAAGTCCACGACACACATCCGCCAGCTAACCATCCGCTCTTCTTTGACCAGAACTGGTTGGAGAGCCAGTCGATGGGAATAGACTGCTCTCATGATACCTGCCTCTAGAGTTCATGTACCCATCCTCTAGAATGGCTTTAGGCGCTCTGGAGCTTGCCCCGATTTTTTCTGCCTTACAGGAGAGTATCCTTGTTGGTTTTTCAACTTGTGTTCTGTGATCGATCGTGGCATACCAGTCATGTGTTTTGGTTCCCATGCAAAGATATCAAGGTTTCTTTGCAAGAGTGCGCACACACTCGCCCTACCCGTATCACACAGCGACCCCCCGATCGATACTTCTTGCTCATGGTAATTCGGGATAATCACGACCTTCCAAGGTTTTGTCACTATGGTTTCGTGCTGTCTCTGAATCTGGTCACAGCACATGTGACTGTGTTGCATTCTTTAGGCGGTGCGGCGGTGTTGTAGATGGTGACAATTCCGCCGTCGACGGGGAATTTTAGCATCCCGTGGGCCGTGGATGGGACCGCGCGTATCGCTGATATTCCTGGTCTTCCAATAATGCCATTGTATGGCGATGGTGATCTGATCACCATAAAATTCATCCAGGCTGTTGTGGAGTGCTCCTTATTGCCAACCATAACCGGTAATCGTATTTGCCCCATGGGCCATATCTTTTCTCCCGTGAAGCCAGTCAACGACGTCGTGGCCGGGTTTAACTGACTTTTTACTTCAGGGCGCAGTCTTTGAGGAAGCAATGTTATCTACCGTATGTCTGCAGATAGCTCCTCCATCAATGTACTTGCGTGGGATTGTCTGACCCGCTGCATTTATCTCCTGATGGAAAGTGGCTCCACCACTGCATTGGCTGCATTAAATGGAAAAGAGATGCCACTTCCATGCGAAAATTTTTGGCTGACTTTTTGCTTAGTTTTTCACTGCCATGACTGCACCATATAGATGGTGCCAACCTTGTCTCTAGGTGCGTCTTTCTTGCCTCCGCTCTGTTTTGATCATTCCCTTCCTTGGATGTTCTTACCAGGTGTCAATCGCCTTCCCTTTTCCCAATTTTGGTCAATTAGCTGGCGCAGTGGTCGCACTCATTGGTAGTATGGGCCCTTCTGCCTATGATACGCCAGTAGCCATTCCTCATAGAGGCTTCCTCTTCTAAGTGCGCATTGGTGGTGGTCTTGGGAAGTTTGCACCTTCTATTGCGAGTATCTCCTTTGGGGTCATTGTCAGTGGGGTATACTTGTCGTTCCCCCGCCCGCCCTCTGACCACGCGGGGGTAGCTGTTTGTTTGCGACGCTAACTCTGTCTTTGGAATGTCTCCTGGACTGTTCCTTGTGAACTTTGTTTGAGGACCTTTCTGCTGTCCCGGTGAGCGACGGGCTTCTCCTTGAATAAGGACCTTGTTGTGTTTCATCAGCTCATCAAAGGTTTGGGGAACCCGAGCATTCAACCCGATTGATAATGCTCTGGTTATTTATTCCATTCCATAAACCTTGAAATCTTGCTTGAGAATTTCGACCACAAACCCTCCTTGACGTGTATGCTTCGTCCTTATCAGCACTCTAGCGTAGCGATTGTGGGCTCACCTGGCGCTGTTTCATCACCCTGGCAAGCTCGGACAGGGTTCTTGGCACACTTCCTCCTTTGAGTAAAATTTAGAACAGAATCCCTTCGCAACTCTTCAAACCCCATCAATCATCTGCGTGATAGTTTGCTGTACCAGTCCCGCGCGTTTCCTACGAACGTGAATTGGAACATGTGGCACCACAACGGTTGTGCCAGTTTTCAATAGTGGCCGGCAGATTCAAAGATTTTTAGATGGTCGCATATCAATCACCTGATCCCATCATAAGTTTTTTACGTTAGCAGGCATGCGTCCTTTTTCTATCCTCCGAGAAATCGCTAATGCGCCGCTAAAATGCGTCACCTTTTGCACGCCATGGACGGACATATTTTCGTCTATCGTCTTCACGATCGTTGTTCTTGGATTTCCAGTCCCGTTTCCTTTTCCTTTCGTTCTCTCATTTCTGCGACCTCGTTGTCCGTGGAGTCTCTGAGACGAGCTTACTCTTTGCTTTCTGCGGCGCTTTACCGCCGACTGCCTCGGAGTCCGGAACTTGAGGACTTGCACTCGGAAGCGCCTTTGTCCAAGCCTGATGTGGACATCGGCACTGAGCCCCCAGCCTATTCACTGACACGCAGATGCGCCGTCATTGTTATTTCATGAGTGTCCAAGTTCTGCAAAGTTGCCGTTGGAGTAACCTGAAACTTCTTATCGATTCTACCGAATACTGGAGGTCCGACGGTTATCCTTATCCGGCCGTTCCTTTTGGTGGCGCGGAGAAGATATTGTCTTCGGAACCGAAGTTAATCGCCTGTTCAAAAAAGGGTCTCTGGTTTTATCTTTTTTTGTTTCTCTTGCATGAGGCGACAAATGTCCCCCCCCCCCCCCCCCCCCCTAGTTTTGAGATAACGAATCACTCACGGCGCCAGCAGACGCACCACACCTTCCATTCGAGGTTGTCAGCCCCCTAACTCGCACCCTGGTTAGAAGGGTGGGGGTGGCGGCTCTGGTGGTATTTTCATACCTTAGGCACCGTCTTGGGTGAGGGGTGGTGAAAGGTAGCACGCTGTAGACCTTCCATGCTTGTGATTAATGCGTTGTCAAGGGTTGTCCCTAGGGCGTCCCATCGCTGTGAAGACCAGATCATAGGGGCGCACATAGGCGCTGTCCGAGTGGCCTGCTAGAGATCTGTTTAGAGGCTTGGTCGATCTGCTCATCTTCGCCTGCTGAGTTCGCTGGGTAAAGTTTTCTTTGCTTTTCATTCTAATTTTGGGCAGTTGTTCTTATGTACGTCCACGGATGGCGCCAGTACTGTTGATACAAAAGTTGAACGATCCTTGATTAGTCCCAATTAAGGTTAATACGATCTGTTTAGGCCCGTTCCTGATCAATAAGCATAGATGGTATAGCACATGCGCACTAAGAAAATAAAGCACCGTTAAGGCTGAACCGGAGGGTTGTCCCCACGTTTATCCTTCCGGCTGAGAGTAAGTAATCGGTTTAAGTGTGTTTGTAAAAGTTAGGGTTTATGAAGGGCGTACCTTAATGAGAGCCGAGTGGCACTCTATATACTCACCAAACCCTAATTAGGCTTTGTCCCATTAATAGGTTTAGTATCGAGAAGGTCTCACCGTTAGTTTATAACTAGTTGGGCCCACCTCATGATCATCACAGTCTTCGTAACGTTTCTAGAATACCTGCGCACGTTGCGCCTAGTTTGGGCCTCATGGGCCTAATCCCTCGTTGTGATAGCCCATATGTCATGGGCTTCCCCATAAGGCATACCATTAGGCCCTTGGAAGCCCCGTATTAAACCGATATGGCCCATTCATCATGGGCCTGGGTATAAGTACTATTCGTGGGTCGGGTGCATGACCCGAGGTTGGACTATACATCATCAGTAAAGGTTTTCATCTGGTTCTTGCTGAAAGTTGTTGATTTCCTCCATCTTCTTTGCAGTTCGAGCAGGTAGGCAATATTTGTTTAGAATTTTTGTTTTAAGACCATCCCAAGTTATAATCGAACCAGTTGGTTCGTTTCTTAGCCAACGTCTTGCAGCTCCAGTCAAGGACATAGGGAATGCTCTAAGCATCACTTGGTCTATAGTGATATTTGGAATTGAAATATATTGACGATCTCAAGTAACTTTCTCAATGTGTTTTCGTTTAGCCATCTTTAATGCTTCCGAACCACTGAAGGTGTTAGTACGTAGTTCCTTAAGAAATTGGCCCTTCAGTTCAAAGTTATCATTGTCTTCAATTTTGGGCCTAGAAACCCCCGATCCATAGTCAGCTCGGGTCTTGCTCATGTACTGTTCCATAGTTTTCGCCATTGTTTCTGCTTCTTCTTCCTCCGGGTATTCTTGGTCAGAAAATAAATTGAAATTAGGCGATCTTAATTTGTCAAGACTTAGTGTCTTGAAGTGTCTCCTAGATGATCAAAATTCTTGTTCAGGTTCTTTGTAAGGTGTGAATAGTTCGCTTGTTGAACTCCTTGTCATGCACTACCTGAAACAAGGGATAAACAATCAGTAGGATAGGCTCTTTTGGATAGAAAAAATTTTAGCACGGAAATCAAATATAAAAACTTAGGATTCTGATTCTGTTCCAGATGATCGATACGCCGTATTCAATAGAAGTGAATACGCCGTATTAATCGATTGAATGAATACGCTGTATTGGACAGAAAGTTGGATACGCCGTATCCAATGGAAGTGGATACGCCGTATCGAGTTATCGACCAGAACAGTGTATTAGCAAAACAATTAAATTAAACACACAAATATACAAAGCAAAACAAATTTAAACTAACAAATATAACAAAAAGATACAAAATATACATAGAATATAACACTAATCTAGTTAACACTAATGATACTACTTCCTAAGGTAAGATCTAATCTAATGAAAAACCAAAAACATAAAATAAAAATAAGATTAATTTTCACTCCCTCCTCGCGATGGCGAGCTAAAACTTGATGTACGTTGGTTGGTTATATTTTTGGGGATTCAAGTTTTAAATTAATATGTTGCCGACTTAACCAAAAACAACACTTAACGCAATGTACCCCGGCCGGAGTAGCTACCGTGTAAGTAAGGTGTCAAACACTTGAAGCGAGTTAAATCTCTCAATTATTTATATTTTATCTAATCTAAGTTAATTCTAATCTAAGTCAAACCTATGCTAATCCTATGTTAGTTCTAATCCTAATTCTAACAGGTAAAAGGGGGGTTTCAGCCTGAGAGACTGGCACGGGTTTGGTTGGTGACTACAATCAATTCAAGACACTTTAACCCACGCAAGCAAATTAACAGAAGATAAAAGAGCGGTCGAGCCTTATGATAGAAAACTATATTAGCCATCATTAATCTGATTAGAAGTTGGTTTGTTTATTCAGTGCAATGATTACTTATCTCGAAGAGGCATATCATTCTTAGACTTAGGCGGGACTTCATCCTAAGACCTAGACACATTAATTCTGTCACAATTAAAGCATCCGCATAAAGCATCCTTATTACTTGATTATAATCTATCTTAGGGATTAAAGCAATGGTGATCTTGTTAAACCCTAGCTCATAGAGACTTTACCCACTTACTGCTTAATGGCAATTTATACACTAGTAGTCCACTTGTCCAACTATCCAATGGAATCAGAACATTATTTGTTGAATTATCTAGATTCACCTACTAGTCAACATGTTCAATAAACCAAAGGCAATTTTCGTTAACTAGTTAAGCCAGAAGCGTATCCTTAGCATGATTTTAGAAGGACAATACTTGTGATCCTATGATTCTAGATGTATAAACTACTATATGGAGAGCTATCCCGACATCTAGATTACTTGGTCCGTATCACTAGATCCAGTTGAATGATAGGTCGCATACAAAAGCACGTAAACAAGTATAAATTGATAAACATAAACAAGCATGCAATGATAAATTAAGCAATCAAGATATAAACAAAACCAAACATTCAGATCTTCATAATAATGGCTAATACCCGAAGGTATTAGCCTTCAAACATCATAATTAATACAAGAGTAATTGTTTTAGCCAAGGTAAACTAACCGAGTTAACGAATGATACCAAAAACTGAACGATTACAAAAGTATAAGAAATTACACGTTGTCTTCTATGGATTGGAATGCATTGCAAGACCTCTTCTGCTCTTTTTCTCCTCTAAAAATCGACTTTTGTGGTTTAGGTATCGAGAATATGATTTAGCACACTTAAAACTCGTTTTTGAGTTTTGTATTTATAGGGTCTGAAATATGGTCGATACGGCATATCAAATGGGAACGTATGCGACAGTTATAACAGATACAACTTCACATAAAAAGTATTTATGTTGCACTAAGCTCATACCACTGAAGCTAATTACGCAAGTTAGCACGTACATTGCTATAAGTATTTGTGTGCCCTTCAAGGTTCCGACCTAAAGACACCAGAACATACGACATGACCATTTTTTATATATATCCGTATTATTAGGGCGTCCAGTGGGTATGAGCTCTACTCACCTGTATAGGGAAAATATAGTCCAATAGATCTATTTTATTCATTTCGGCTCCCCTCGACCCCGGATCCTCCATCAAAGATTGACATTCATGATAGTACAGGCAGTAGTTGGTCTAAACAGCTAACTTAGGCAACAACGTAAACAGGAGACAATCTCACGATGCAAAAGTACTCAAGTCCATTTTAAAAACAAGCAATGTTTCACCACCCCCAAGTTATAAAACATTTTAGTCAAAACAGTAAAAGAGAGGGGCTATGAACTCACCTTATAGCGGGTAGTGGTGTCAAAAGGAATCAATCCAGTGACAATGAATCTCTAGTTCTAGCGACAACCTAACATATAGTCGTCGTTTAATAATGATGTACAACGAATAACGCTTAAACGCAAGAATGATCATTCCGAAGCACGAGTAGACTCAGCGTATCCACTTTTTAAAAACGTACTTTCGGAAGATTATAGTATTTGACGAGTCTCGCCACTATCAAAACCTCTTAGAAAAATATTCGTCTTTTAGTGACTTTTTGTCTTTTCAGTGTATTTACATCTTTTAGTGATTTCGTTCTTTTAGTACAATTTCAATCACTTAGTATATTTTTTCTTTAGTGTATTTTGTCTTTTAGTGTATTTCATCTCTTAGTGCATTTCATCTTTTAGTACATTTTGTCTTTTAGTATATTTTGTCTTTAGTGTATTTCATCCTTTTAGGTATTTCGTCTCGATATGTGAATTTCGTCTTTTTATGGCATTCATCTTTAGTGTATTTAATCTTTTAGTGTATTTCGTCTTTTAGTGCATTTCATCTTTTAGTGTCCCGACACATCAACGTTGACTCAATAACTAAAAAATGTTTGTCCTAAAAACTCGACCCTTACCGTTTTTCTACATTTTTAATCATAAGTTTGTAGATAAAAGAATTATTTTCGACCTTTTATAAAGTTTACAAAATTTCGGCAGGACCTTTATAAAAATATCGACTTTCCTTTTTTATCAACCTCGACTCGTGAAACTATCCGTTTTACAAAGTACATCTTTTATTAACTCGAAAGTATATCCGATCTATTTTTGACAACACCTCAAATACCGGAACAAATCAGTTCTAAACCTAAACCTCTTCGACATTCAACTTACGCTTACAACAAATCCAACCTCTAACTTAATCTCTCTATCGCCAAACAATATTTAAACATATATAACGACAATCTTAAAAAAACGATATATCCGTAGTGTTAACAATAATAATATCTCAAAATGGTCCAAAAAAAACAACGAACTTTTATGGCACAAAAGTACAAATACTTTTATATGTTCTTCCATTTATAGACAAAAATATTAAACTTTAGAGACTTGAAGTTATTAATTAGAAAACTTAATAATGATTTTCCAAACGAGGCTCCCGCCTTTGTACACCTTGTGTCGAAATGATCATATGAATCAAAAGTACAACTTAGTTATGAAAAAAGAGTAAAGATGGACTTACAAAGAAAACAAACGGGCGAAAAGGTGGAATAGGAAACTAAGAACACACAACCCAAACGGTGCTTATTACCCGGATGAACTAACAATCAACACGAACAATATATCTTCAAGTGGATGATCAAAGATTAAAGATGAAAGGATTTTTGTTGGTGTTTTGGTTCGGCAAAAGAGAGAAAAAGGAAGAAAGAAAGACTAATGCAAAATGTGTGTGTGTATGAAAATGAGAATGAGGTTAAGTGTGTATGCATATATAACAAAAATCACACACACACACACACTAGTGTGTGCCGTGAGATGGGAGGGGACAAGGCAAAGGGGACCAATTTGATCTCCCTATAGGATACTTGTGTGTACATGTCCTTTCCATTTTTCATGCTTACATGTCTAGGTATTGATTTCAAAATTTTTTGAATCCTATGAGCTTGTGTGTGAGTGTGGCCGGTCAAGACAAGACCAAAAAGGGGGACCAAAAATGTCTTCCAACATTCTAGGAATTGCTAGTGCTCTTTGTGAATTAATTTCCAAGGCTATGCATGAACATGTATAAGTATAATTTAAATACGAAGCACGTAAGATACGAAACGAGTAACGGTAACACGAAAAATTACGAAATTTTAAATATTGCTTAAAAACATAAAAACGCGGATATTGCCAAAATACTACAACGTTTGGTGTCCCGGTTCGCTCCCGGAGACGATTCTCAGATAATAACGAAACAACTTCCCGGTTAAACGGTAAAGCTAAACGAAACATTTAAAAATTCAAATTGCTACACGGAAACGGCTAACTTATTGAACGGAAATTCTCGGGTTGTCACATTCTTTCCCCGTTAAAGAAGCTTTGTCCTCAAAGCTTAGGATGCAACCTCTGCAGCGGGTGCAGAGTTGGTGAAAAGGTGCGGGTATTTCTTTTGCATTTGGTCTTCACGCTCCCAGGTGAACTCAGGACCTCTCCTGGAGTTCCAGCGCACTTTGACAATCGGAATACGACTCTGCTTCAGACGCTTGACCTCACGGTCCATAATCTCGACAGGTTCTTCAATGAAATTCAATTTGTCGTCAACTTGGATCTCATCCAATGGTATAGCAAGCGGTTCATCAGCCATGCATTTCTTCAATTTCGAGACGTGAAACGTACTATGAACTCTACTCAACTTCTCTGGAAGTTCTAGACGATAGGCAACGGTTCCTACTTTGGCAATGATCTTAAAAGGTCCAATATAACGAGGGTTCAGCTTTCCCCGTTTGCCAAAACGTATCACTCCTTTCCAAGGAGACACTTTCAACATGACCTTATCTCCTACTTGAAACTCAAGAGGTTTTCGTCTTACATCGGCATAGCTCTTTTGACGATCACGGGCGGCTTGGATATGGCTCTTGATTTGAACTATTCTCTCGGTTGTCTCGTGGATGATCTCTGGGCCAGTGAGCTGACTGTCCCCAACTTCAGCCCAGCAGATGGGTGATCGACACTTGCGCCCATACAATGTTTCATCGTCGTGACTTGTGCACCCACCTCCTTATACCTGTGTTCATTTTACACAAAATATTGTGTATTAAAGATCATCATGATCTCTAAACCCTCCAGCATCGACCTTGTGTAATCCTTGCTCACTATCAGGAAGTTTCATAAGGTAACAGATACTTTTTACTTCCTCAATTAAACATTTGTTTAACAATGTCGTGTTAATCTCCTCATCATTTACCTTGATCCTTCTAATGTCCTTCTCTTCCACCTTTGAAACTATCTTCACTTCTTGCTTCATGTGCTCTTCCTTACTTTTCTCCCATTCCCATATCCATTTTGTTCCTATCCCTTTTGCCCCTATCAACCACATCCACATAATAGTATAACCAATCTCTTTGTTCCAGTTGTTCCCTGTCCTCACGTGGTTTCTGTTGTCCCCCTCTCTATTGTATACCTTTTCACTACCTCCAGGGTTTCTCCGATAAAAATCTATGCACACCTTAAAAAATCTCTCTCCTATTTTTCTCCCATTCCCATATACATTCACGTCCTCAACTAGCTGGAAACGAACAAAACCCTGTCGTTGTGCATAGTGAAGTTATTTTTGTAACACATACATATCGAACATCATTTCGTATGTATTGAACAACATCGATCCATAGATAGGGACGGAATTAGGACACAATTAGACCGGGTGCATTTACGAAAAATTATACGAAACGAGGAACACAAATTTTTGGGATCAGGTGCACTTAAGAAAATTCAAGGTTTTTTACAAAAATTAACACTACGCCGTAAAATTCTATGGGTGTCCCGGGACACCCCCTGGTTCCATCCCTGTCCATAGATTCCCCATCCCCCAAAAATTGAAAAACATAAATGTTATCGCCGAGTTACATTTTCTACTGGTATAGTTGGCTCCTATTCACTTACCATTGTATTCCTCTATGGTTCCTTTATGTCTCTTAATCTTACTATCTCTCGATTTGTATTTCTCAAACCACTCTCTCACCAGAAATTTGCTAGCTCTTATTTTCTCTCTCACATCATGCATTTTCTCTCTCTCGATGATATCTCGTTGATACTTCTAGGGACGGAGCCAGAGGGTGTCCCGTGGGTGCCCTGGACACCTATGAATTTTTTTGATATAGTGTTAATTTTTGAAAAAAACATTGAGTTTTCCCTAATACATCTTAAATGCACCCGGTCCATCGAAATGTATTTTTTGTCTTATTGAAGTCTTCGTTTTAATTCACTTTTTAACTCTATTATATTACTGTTCAAAAAAATTTGTGCACCCAGTCACATTTGGTCCTGACTCCGTCCCTGGATACTTCTACTCTAAACTATATGCATAAATACAAAAAGTTCAACTTGCTTATATTTTCATCATTGTAAAAAACAATTACATGTTAGAATTCCTGCAACTTACAAGTCATAAACCCTTTAACGTGTCATATTCCAACACCTGCTATCAGACATTATATAATTTGCCGCTTACATTACAAATTATGTTGCCGACTAGCGAAGGTAACTATATCATCAAAAGGAGACTTTCATTATTAGTTGCCAATCAATTATTATTAAACATAAGAGTGTATCCAATAAATTGGCATGAGTTCCTAGCGATATTAATTAGGTACAGGATTTTAGTTCTCAATATGTTAATTGCTAATTAGTTCACGATTTAAGTTCATTTAGATATTAAACTTTTTGTAAATATCAAAGGACTCATTCCCACCTTACATCTTCATCTTATCCAATAGATGAGATTAAATTGCCTATTTACACTAGATGGTATTTTTGTACAATATATATATATATATATATATATATATATATATATATATATATATATATATATATATATATATATATATATATATATATAGAGAGAGAGAGAGAGAGGAGAGTTAAAATAAAAAGGATATTTTTCATAAAAAAGATAAGAAGGATTTTTGACCATTGATTTAAAATTAACGGATCAAATTAAACCATAATCATAATTAAGTCTGGAAGGGCAAAAAGGTCTTTTCTTCGTATAACATAAACAACCTCGACCATTCCATTCATAACAGAGAATGAACCCCAGATCTCTCTCTCTCTCTCTTCAATGACTCTTTCTCTCTCTCAAATTTACAAAAATCTTCTGAAATCAACGATTGAAACAGTGATCTAATGGCCATCGAATTTCCAATTAGAGTAAATGGTGATATTACAAACCTACATAAAGAAGAAAATAATGAACTTTTTCCAGTGAGTTGTCTATGCGGCCGACAGAAGAATCTAGTTATGACGGTCTTTAATTGAACTACGTGGTGCAGTATAAACTCGATCTGCATACTTTATTAATTTTAGATAAAACCCTAACCCTAAATCCCCTTTTTTTATTTAACAAGAAGAAGTATCAAGTTTTAATAGCAAAAGAGACGATCATATACGTGATGATAGGCGAATGCAGATGAACAACGATCAGTCGTAAAAAACTTCATATTTCATAAGTAATGATTTTTCTTAACCTAGAGTCTCTTTGTTAATTTGTATTCTATTAAAATGTTTCTCAAATTTAATTATACATGTTTTGTGCATTAAAATGCCTAAATATGCATCAATGTTTATAGATTGTAAAAAACGTGATATGTTTGGGTAATTGCGAGTTCTTTGAAATACATTAATACTCTTTTGTGCATTAAATATATGTTAAATGTGTTAAAAAATTGAAAGTTAGTAAAAGTGTGATGAGTTTTGGATAACCATGAATTTTGTGAAAATAACACTGCTTTGTGCACTAGAAATAGTCGAAATGTGCATTAATTTTTTTTGGAAATTAGTAAAAGTGTGGCATGTTTGGTTAACTGTAAGTTGTGTGTAATATCACTGTTTTGTGCATAAAAGATGGTTAACATGTGCATTAATATTTGTAGGATGTTAGTAAAAGTACAATGTGGATAGATAATCGTGAGTTGTTTGAAGTAACACTTATATGTGCACTAAAAATAGTGCAAATGTGCATTGATTTTTGTAGAAAATTAGCATAACGTGATACGTCTGGATAACTGTGAGTTATGTGAGATAACACTGTTTTGTGCAAAATATGTTCAAAATGTGCATTATTTTTGTAGAAATTTAGTAAAAGTGCAATACGTATGGATAATCATCGCTCCCTGTGTGAAATAACACTTTTTTCTGCACTAAAAATGGTCTAAATGTCCCTTAATTTTAGTATGAAATTAGTAAAACGTAATACATTTAGATAACTGTAAGTTGTGTGAAATAACATTGTTTTGTGCATTAAAAATGGTCTGAATGTATGTTAGTTTAAGTAGGATGCTGGTAAAAGTGACTTGCTTAGGTTATTTGCTTGCTATCCTTTAGAATAACACTATTTTGTGCATTAAAAATTGTCTACATATGTATTTTTCATACGAAGTTAGTAAAGGTGACATGCTTAGGTAATATTGTCTGAAATAACACTATTTTGTGCATTAAAATGGTCTAAATGTGCATTTGTTTTCATAGGAATTTAGAAAAAGTGACTTGCTTAATTAATCGGTACACTATTTTCTGAAATGACATTGTTTTGTGCATTAGAAATAGTGTAAAGGAGCATTGGTTTTCATTAACGCGGTTGTATTTTTTATGTAGTATTAGTGAGCTATACAACTACAGTCGAGAAAGGATTATCAGCGAGCAATACACACTACTACACAAAGAGGAATAAAGCCCCTTCTTTTTATAAAACAGGGCTCTTTTTAATTCTGAATTTATTTCCTCAAAAAACCCCTGTTCTTAATATACTTAGGAATGATGTTAACATATTTGCTTAATTTTAGTGTTTGTTGCAATTCTTGAATAAATGGTTTCTTTGGTCACTTAAATAAATGGTTAGTTTGTTCACTTAAATAACAATGGAACTCTTACTTTGACTAGTAGCTATGTTTGTTTTGGTCTTGAATAAATGGTTTCTTGTACTTCACTAATGATCTTTTAAGAAGATACCATGCATGCGGATATGTATATGATCTTTTAAGAAGGTACGTCATCATTTCATAGGTTGTGCTTAGCATGAGTTTGACCATTCTTCTTTGCTCATTCGTACTTCAGTAATTTTTATCAATTTTGTTTAGTTTGTAGCTTCATAATGAATTGGTACTATCTACAGAACAAGTAAATGAATTATAACTTGAGATTTACTGTCATTGGTTGAAAGTAATTAAAGTGTTGTTGTGGGTGAAGTAGCGGCAAGGTAACATTTGATGGAATTGAAGATCAGATGGCCAATGCAAACTACTTGGTAAAAACACCAAGACTGAGGAGATAGGTTCTCTCTTAATGGGTATGTATATGAAACACGACATCAACGTGCAGAAAGCAATACATAGCCACTGTCACAAAGGTGACCGAAATAAATATGTATTGTACTATTTTTCAAGATGAAACGGGTACTAAAACAGAAAACTAATTTGCCTAGCACAACATTTTTAGGAACATACTCAGACGTAGAAGCTTTTGCACGACTAATGAAATTTTTTAGCACCACATTTGCTCATTAAATTTCCCTTTACATATCTTGATTATCTTAACTTTCCTAATTTTCAGTCTAATTTAGATGAGTTACAATGCATGTCTACTTTGTTGCTGTCGTTTGAAAAAATGATTACTAAAGTATCGTCATTTTCATTGATCGATGTTATTGAACAATTTCTATGAACTAAATATTGATGTGTATTATTATTGCAGTAATACTCTAGTCTGCTGTCACTAAGTTAATAAGAAAGAGTTGAAATTTTTGGAGGAATTATTCCCAATTAACCCGGCCAGACCCGTTTCAACTCATATAAGAATTGCCCTTTCAGACCAGAACCAATTACCAGACCTAGTCTTTTTTTCCACCTCTAATATGTTATATGAGAATGAAATGATCAGATAATAACTTTCAGATTATCATGCAAAAACACATCAGAAATCAGTTTTGATTAAATCAGTGTTAAAACTAATCACTTTTAGATTATCATGCAAAAACACATCATCTATAAACACATCATCCATAAATACAACACTTCCAGTGATAACTTAAAGGACCTGTTATCATGCAAAAACACATCATCCATAAATACAACACTTCCAGCGACAAAAAGGACCTGTTATCCTATGCATCATAGAGGTTGCTTGATTAGAAACAGTATTCGATTTACCTGCAATTTATCGAATTCATTTCACCACCTCTAGCTCTTTAGAGTCGATGAGATGGATCAGCTTATCGCCACCTAATAGCATGTTATATTTCTTCTTGCAGGAAGCATACATCAAAGAGGCGCTAGGCCGTTCTTTACTCGCTGGTAGCTTGATTCGAAGCTGTTTTGTAAGATTTTTCGAATGCATATGAGCATTTTTTTATGTCGGTTCTTGAACTTGCCATAGGTTTTTCTCTTTCTGATACCAACTTTGTTTTTGAAATCAGCAGGTGGTCATTGTGATGAGACGTACAAGAACATACTAAATCATGACTTCAAGATTACTTTGTCAAGATCAAGACCAGCTTTTAAGGAAAAGAAAAATCTAGGTCAGTTTTTGCTCTTTTTTTCCTCATAACAAGCAGTCGGGTCATAAATAAGTACTATCTTATTAGGAAGTCGTAAACACTTGTAACTTTAAATTGATGCACTTGCTAACACTTAATAGCATTTTTTATGGGGCAGGGACTCGACAATCTAGAAAAGCATTAAAGGTAAACTTGTTTTCAAAGGACCACAGGAATTTAAAAAATAGATTTGAAGGAGGGGACAAAAAGGTTTGCTTCCATAGTATATTTACCTTCATTCTACTTTTAGCGTCTCTTGAGTGCTTCTAGTATAAGAAACTCACTTCCCTTGTTATTTTTCAGGTCAAGCTAAAGAATGGAATTGTAGTACTGAAGTTGTTTTGGTGTTGCTAGCCACTTTTAACTTATCTTTGCGTTTGTAATTGTTTGAAGAGTGTTTTGTGTTAGTAAGTTTCTGTGTGTGTTAAAATATTGGCAAAATGTGCATCAGTTCTCGTAATGTTTATAAACATGTTATTTTTGTGATCGTTGCGAGTTGTTTAAAATAAAGCTATTTTGTGCATGAAAATTGGCAAAATGTGCATCAGTTTTCTTAGGATCTTGGTAAAAGTGTTATGTTTCTTTGATCGGCCTAAGTTGTTTGAAATAAGCTATTTTTGTCCATGAAAATTAGCCAGTGTGTATCAGTTTTCGATGATATATGTGAAAGTGTTATGTTTCTCTCATGGGCCTTTGTGCATGAAAATTAAGCGAAATGTGCATTAAAATTCTCAGAATGACAACACACACTAAAATTCATAACTGCAAGATAGTAAAATATGTACGTATACATAATCTGCTAAAATTTGAGAACTTTATTTAGAACTAATGATGGTAGAATGAGAACTAGATTTCGAGCTTCCATTATCACCCCTCTTAAATCAAGCCTCAGATTCTTTCTTTGAACTCTTTTAAGGAGAAGGACCCTGATCTTCATGTGTTTTAAGTACCGATCTTCCTGGTCATCAAAATTAACCGAACTTTCACCTGAATCATTTCTCAATCTTGAACCGCTTGAAGTTTTGGTAACCTTTATGGAATAATCACCTTCATTCAGTAAATGTCAATGATCGCTTCACATCTTCTCTACTGATCCATTCAGCATCTATGCAAATCAATAACATTTTGGTAAATCCCTTTATAATCAATACAACTAGTAAAACAATAGCATATCCGTTTACTAGAACAACTAAAAACGGAAGAGAAAAGTTTACCTTCTAATTCTTTCTTGTCAATGATTATTTTAAATGATAAGGCGTATGTTAAGAACTCAACCATAAGATAACTATCATACAGTACCTAGAATATAAGGGCATGCATGCATTTAGTTTATTGCTCAAGTGTTCACTGCTTTTGACCCAAATTTTGATAGACATATGTTCACAAGATAACTATCATACCAGTACCTAGAATATAATGGCATGCATGCATTTTGCATCAGTATTTTTAATACAGATGTTTAGTACACAAGCTTTATTAAACAAACTGTTCAGGGTATCAATATAAGGCGTGTTATGAAAACTGAGAGGGGACTTGAATTAAGAGGGTACCCTCAACTGTAACAGTGACTTGAGACTCAATTGGATTTACAACTTTACATTTTCCAATTGGGTCATTTGACAACGCATTCAAAAAAGAACAAAATTCCATTATGGATTCTGTGGCAAAAAGAATAATTTTATGGATCAATAGTTGCTCTCATTTTGTATACTTCACAAAAGAAAGGCATGCTTATAAAAACTTAAAATTACGCTCCTTTAAATTTGAACCTTCTGTTTTGGAAAAATTGCAGAATTGTCATTTCTACAAAAAACAAAAAAAAAACCTTTTTTTCACTTGTAGCTAAGGGACTTTATGACCAACTTATTTATGAATGTATAAAAACAGTTTCAATAGCATCCAAACACTCCTTCAAAGCAATCACAACATATGGTAGCAACACAAACAGGTTATTATTAAACAAAAAGAAACAACGTCAGCCAAGTAACAGGTTACATGCTATTATGTCTCCAAATGACATTTCTTCTTTGAGGAGCTTGATGAATTCTTCGATTTATGTCTCAAAAACTCAGTCAACTACATCGACCCAATCTGTTGTTACACCTGATGGTATTCTGGTTAAACTCATGTTCAGAATTACAAAGATATTACGGCTCAAAATCATGTTCAGAATTACAGAGTATCTTTCATTTTCTTATCTACCATACCCAATGTTTTATTTTAACTTCTGGAAAACAAAATTACGCATCTCTCTAAATCCTATCACCTGCATCTTTATCCACCCTGCATTTATATTATCCGCATATAATTTCCCCCCCTTTTTTTGTAAAAAGTTGCTATTAAAAATACCAATGCACTTTAATCAATATAAAAAATGAATGCTTACACTAATCTGTGCATCAAATTTTACATCAAATACGAATTTTGCATTATATATAGTAATAACACTTAGTCATGCATCACATACATAATTTGTGGATCTAATTCCACCACATACATAAATTTTCTTAAAAATTAGATAAATAACACAAATTTATATATAAAAACACATAACAATCATTTGTGCATTGAATTCTCCTTCAAATATGAATGTATATCAAGTAGACTAATAACCCAAATTAATGTATCAAATTCACTAATCTATGCATCAAATTCATCTCGAAATACAAACCTGCATCAAATTACAATAACAACACGAACTTGTGTATGAAATACACAACTAACACTATTTGTGCATCAAATTGTACTTCAGATACAGATTTTACATAAAACACAATATAGCCCTAATTCATGTATAAAATACACTAGTAACACTAACTTGTGAATCAAGTTCCATAACAAACACACATTTGCATCATATAGACTTATAACATAAGTTTATATATCAAAGAACAGTAAATTACAACAATAAAAGCTTAAATTGATGTACAGTAGCAAAACGAAATCAATCAAATAATAAAAACATACATACCGTGATTATCATGATTATGAATCGATGGAATTCAAAATAAACTCGAAAGTTGAGCTTTGTAGTTTGGATTATTCGATAATATTGTGGACAAATTCGAAACTGAGATTAGAATCCACGATTGTGATTATGATAATTACCGATTGGTGTTACAACCCTAATTTGGTTGAATGTTAAAGAACGATTGAAGATTACAGTAAAAGGGATTATAGTTGATTGTGAAAGGCTAATTTTAGGATTGAAGATTTTGTTTGTTTTGCTGTGTTTGTACGAGAGACATATAGTTGTGAAAATTACTTTTATACCCCTAGTAGTTAGTTAGGATTATTGTTAATCTCAACCGTTTATTTTAAATCAAAGGTCAAAAATCCTTCTTATCCTTCTCACAAAAAAATCATCTTTTTATTTGATCTCTCCTCTATATATATATATATATATATATATATATATATATATTTGATAAACATCTCATAATACGCACACATAATATGTGTTTTTCCTACAATTTCTTTTTTTCTCTCTCTACACCGATCCACAACTAATATCAACACAAATATCTAATCGATCGATCTTTGATCGATTATCTCCTTCTTAAGTTGATTAACACCAGGTTAGATTCATCAGATCTGTTCTTATTTTAGCTTATTTGATGTGAATAAGCTTATCAATTTATCATGATCCGAATTTATAAGCTTATTATTCAACTTATTTTGATCGAATATATTAATTATTTGTTATTAGTGTTAAGCTAATTTATTTAGGTCCTTTATGTGAATAAGTTTATGTATTATCATTATTTGAATTTATGTTGCTGAATTATAAGTTAGCTTATTAGCTTATTTTGATGAATTATAAGCTATCTTATTAGCTTATTTATGTTGCTAGTGTTAATAAGCTTTTATTATTAGCTATTTTTTATGTTCTGAATAAGCTCTATTAGATTAATTTGTTGATATAAGCTGAATTAAGGTGTATTTAGCTTATCAGTTAGCAATAAGCAGTTTTAAGTAGCTTTTTGTTAACATGTTTGATATATCATATATGATACTTTTCGTACGTATATCATAATATGATATCATATATGATATTGTTTTGTCATATGTATATGGCATGTGATTATCATATATGATATTTTATTTTTCCAAAAAACAGTTTATTTATTCTTTTATATTCATTTTATATTTTCAGAATTGAAGAACATGAATGCTTGTTCATTATGTGGAAGTTTTGATCACAACAAGAGGATGTGCCTTAAGAGGTTTGAAGATCAAGAACAAGTCGTTGTTCAACATTAAGTTGTTGTTAAAGAAGAAATTGTTGTTTAAAAAAGTACTCTTTTATGTTTGATTGTTATATGAACAAGTGTTATAATTCTTTTTTCACTTGAATTTTGTTGTTTTTGATCTTACATGAATGTGATTCTATTATATATCATATGTGATATTCTAGGAAATCATATATGATTTTACATCAGTTTCTTTTACATTTGAATGATCATATGTGATATTTGTATTTTACAATTTGGTAACAAAGTATCATATGTGATTTCTTTCATAAATCACATATGATTTAACATGATCATCACTGATTCATCAACATCATACTTGATGTTTAAACAATGATAACATATTAACATATGTTCATGTTCTAATGTTTTTTTATTGGAAGTGATTATGAATGTGTGCAATAAAACTTTAACAAAATAGACATAATATCAAAAATTACATCCGCATGAGGACATAGAACAAAGAAAGTTAAACCATTATTGCAAGACATTGTACCAGTTTTCAATGGTTTACAAAAATCGTCCGTAGACGTCAAAACTCTATACGGAGATTACAAGAGAAAAACGGATCATACATTTTGACCGTGAAATAAAAATTCATGAGCTTCTTCATTGAGCTTCTTGTGCCTTTGGATGCTTGCGGTGTTTAAGATGTCTTAAAAACAACCTTCTCTATACAAATAAAAATATTTGATTTAACTTTCAAGCACATTATCATATATGATATATTATAATGTTAAAAAAGTTAACTTTCAAACACATTATCATATATGATATTATACACACAAGTAACTTCTCAAACTTACAATATCAACAAAATCTCCATAAACGCTTACAACCTAACTTATATCATATATGATATATTATATTGTTAAAGAAGTTAACTTTCAAGCAGATTATCATATATGATATTATATACACAAATAACTTTTCAAACCAATAATATCAACAAAATCTCCACAAACGCTTGAAACCTAACTTATATCATATATGATATAGTATATGAGTTTCTGCAATTTGTTCAGGCAACTTATCATATATGATTTTTTCACTAACACGTCATTTCGTCTTTAAAATCACAATATGATCAATAAATCTTTTCTAAATAGTGAAAACTTAACCTCTAATCATATATTTACTTCATCAACATCAGCATACTCGATCTAAATGTTACTTATCACTATACCATCATCAAATATCAAAATATCTTCATTATAAATTGTATAAACACAATAACTTGAACAAAAAACACAATATGTTCATCACAAGCTCTATAAAACAGTAGGCTTCACCATTTATGCATAAATAACATTAAAATATGTAGATGAAGTGTTTTATACCTGAATCGATGATTTTAATCATCATTTTGAGCGGTTTTTAACTCGAACCTTCACCTATAGGCTTATTTATTAAGATCTGAACATTTATCTTTTATTTTGATGTGTAGTACGATTATGTGTGTGTGTTTTAGTGTGTGTATTTTTTATCGGTTTGAATGTGTGAGAAGTGTGTGTTTTGGAGAGAGAGAGAGAGAGAGAGAGAGAATAAATCTGAAAGTATTGATTGAGTGGTAGATATGTGTGTGAAATTGACCGAAATACCCTTCCGTCCTTTTTTGTTTTTTTAATTAAAATTTTTTTTTAATCATGGTCTTTCATTATTTTTAGATAGATGACTGAGATCGGTCTCCCGGTATCCAAAAAATAGAAGGTATCCAATATAAACTCTCTCTTAGTTCATTGTTTTTTCAAACATGCAAAAGTTTTATTTAGTTTCCAAAGGTAAAGGGACAAGAGATTAAATATGAAATGATACAATAATTTTATGATTAATTTTACCGAGAGATCGATTTAATAGTTTTAAACGATGCACATGGACCTTTTATGAAATTCCCCTGAATATTGAAGATGGTTGATATAACCACAATTAAGTAGAAATTCTTGCGACATTTTCAGCTTTTCAGCATTTGAGTACAACTTAAACCACTCGATCTCCTTTTTTATCTGAAAATTCTATTTTACCTGTTGAGTTTACTATAAATAAAAATAATCCAAATTAGTTTATCTTCAGTAATGTAGGGTATATTCGTTTAACCATTGCATGCAACAACACATTTGGAACTATTTAGGCCTGCAATTTCTACCCTTGAAAGCCAACAGAAATAACTAATTGTCAAATTACAAAAGTACCCAACCTTATAGTTCTCCATCTAATTAACATCATATGCCACAACGATACCTTTAGGTAACAATAGGCAGAGAGAGCTTCATAATTTTCCATCTCTCTCTCCTTTTGTTCTCTCTTTCTCTTTGTCTCCCTCTTCTTGCCAAACTTGTTTCCCAATGGGTTGTGGGAAATCCAAACACGCCGTGGAAACTGCGACCACCGTTATCAAATCAACAAAATCGGATGGTGGGAAGGAGACCCGTACCACCAAAACCGTCACGGAGAAAGGTGATGCGTTGGTGGAACAGCACGAGGTTGAAACCAAGAGTTTAGTTGTCGAAGACACGAAGAAAGAAACTGTGACAACAAAAATAGACCCTAATGGTGTTGCTAATATTGCCAATGTGGCCCCTACGTTGGGTGAAAATGTTGGAACAGGTGCACAAGTTGTGAAAGAAGATGAGAGCACTAAGGATTCAAATCCATCAAATGCAAACGATGCCAATGTGGGGCTCACGTTAGACCAAAATGTTGGAAAAGTCGCAGAGGTTGTGAAAGAAAATGAAAATGTTAAGGATTCTCATTCGACAGATACAAATGATGCCAAGTCTGACAATGTGATCCCCACACAGAGTAAAGACGATGTGCGTGTTACAGAAGTTGTGACGAAAGATCAGGAAAATAAAGAATCCAACCTAGTAACGGATAAGGAGGCCAAAACTGACAATGTGACTGCCAAACGACTGGAAGAGATTAAGATGTCCAATATACCAAAGGATAACGTCAAAAATGAATTTATGACTCCAACGCTGAGCGAGGATGTTGTCGATCCCATGACGAAAGTCTTCAAGGACGATGTAATGGTCAAAGATTTAAAGAAAGAAAATATACAGAGTGCAATACCCGATGATGAAGAGTCTGCAAATTCCATTAATGATTCCTCAAATCCCATAGATGACGACAGCCCCAAAGCCGAAGAACAAGAGGTTGTTTCACCAACCGTAGATGTTACAGATGTGGAAACAAAGATAGGTACGAGACAAAAATTTCTTATTCATTTATATCATTTGTTAATTTCTTTTGACACTGCAAAAATGAGAAAAGATAGAATCATCAAAATACATCAGATCCAAGTTTTTTTGTGACAATATTTAATATAATTTCAATATATAATGATGTAGAGACCTCACCAGCAGCAATATCACAACAGGCAAAGGCTGCTAATGAGGTACATAGTTTCTCTTTATCTTTGTCAAGAATGTTAATAAGTCTAATCAATTAATCATTAGTAATCATGCTACTTTCTCAAATCAGATAGATGCATTAACTCTAAAGTGATTAAATTGTATCCAATTAGTACTACAGTAGGGGAAGCAAAGCTGAATAACATATTAAACATTGTATGTACTTTCATAGCGCTTTATGAAGAGCTTAATTAATATATGAACGCTTATTAACCGACCATTCAAATCGTATAAAGAATAATTATATCGAATATGGTTCTAAAAGGTACACTAATGAAACCAGAATTAGTTTTGGCTGACTTTGAAAGCTTTTTTAGTCCTTCCTTCCCTATATTGTGCTTGAAGATCTCTCCACATGGATACCAAATTCGTAGTTCAAAGACTAATTTCACAGTCCAATTTGAAATAAGAGTTCTGGAAATCGTATGAACTTACATTTAGGGGTCATCTTTAACCAAGAACTTAATTGGAACCTGGAGTAAAGAACCAGACCCATCTAGACCAGTTTTTCCAATTAGTTTTGACCCTCAAAGATTATCATAACATGATTTGAAGTTTTGAGCTTCATGGTCTGAAAATTATAAATAACTAAAAGATAACGTAATTTCAAGATGGAGAAATCCTAAGAACTGAATTTTGAAAAATATTTTGACCCTCAAGTCGAACCATATTTAGGCAACACGGGTCTGGTTCTTCACTTTTGTTGATCCAAACTGATTTTTGCACACCCCTAATCAGGGGTCTAGGTTGTCATCCATCAGGGCAGTGGCAAAGCGAGAGAAAGAGGCTAATATTGCCCTCTCCCATCGCATGCCGATAATAATTATGATTGCTATATTGATAATCAGAATAAAGTATGCTTAAGTCCAGTAAACATGTTCACACTGAGGTACATACATATATCCAACGGTTAATAGACAAGAATCATGTCATAGCCAGATAAAACTCAAGGAAAAACTCATACTTTGTTATTGTTCATTTTCAGGCAAATGTGGGGAAGGAACCATAGACACAATACGACAGATGAGATGAAATTCTAGACAATGCTTCAATGTGATTTACCCATCGGTATGGTCGTGATTTAACCTCTGAAGGATAATTGCTATACTGTTCGATTGTATATGTCTAATTCCGTTGTGAACAGACCTAGAAGATTAAAACGTATGACATTTTGAAGTTTCCAACTATTTGCTTTATCAAGTTCTTTATAGTACCATATTTGTTTTGGATCAAAGAACAATGTTAGGTTAAATTGGTTTTTTACATTGCTTTTTCAAAGTGTTCAAAGTGACTGTAATACAAAATCCAATAACATAGATGTCAGTTAATCAATTCTAAGCAACCCTCAACAAAGCTGTTTTTCACCATCCACATCAAACAAGCATAACTTTCACCTTCCAATTTAGTAACAATATTTCAAGCCAAATCATTTATGCACAACCAAGTACCGTCTCCTGAAGCTGTTTGTTTGGTATGATCATTAATCTTTGATAATTAGATTACAAATAAAAATACAAACTGATAATTGGATTACCTAATGGTTTCGTTTAAATACAAACAATATTTCTAACAACCTATCTACCTAAAACCGGTTTTAAGTAGTTTTTTTTTTTTTTTGGTTAACCATGATGTCCAATCTTTTGGCCGACTAATCCATAGTTTGAGCCCATCACTACACTGGTATTACTAGTTACAGCTAATGGGATTTCAATAATCTAGTTATTTAGAGGTCACATGTAAATTTTTACATAATCATAACCACTTCTATAAAACTAAATTCCAATCAATTCATATCACATCCAGGGACGAACCGAGAGAGGTTCCCGAGGGTGGACGGGAACCCATGGATTTTTCATGTGTATTTCATTTTCGGGTTACGTCATTTTGTACTTTTCATAAAAAAAGAACCCCATAACTCTTGGTCCGGGTCCAACCCTGATCAGATCATCACTTTAAAAGCAGGAACATCTATCAACAATCATATCTCATAAAGGGCCTACTAGCTGAACTAAGACAACAAATATAGTAATTGCAAGTCTAAGATTAAGGTAAAATATAGTTACATACAGTTCATTAAAACATGTTATTTATACAAACATATAATAAACTCAAAGAGCAGAACCACAAAACGGACAAAACCTGAAATCAGAATGAACTTCCCGATCACAAAACCGACATGGAAGATTTTCAGACATCCCGGAAGAGACGGGAGACAATGAGGGTGGAAAGAATACATTACAATTATTGCAATGCATGAGTTGTTGCTTTCCTGGCCACCGGTACACAGGAACAAAGAAAAGTTTTAATACGTTGTTGGTGTCGACTAGATCGGCTGGTGATCTGCAGTTGATGCATTTCCCGGTTTCTTTTTTGAGGACTTGGCGTACTTCTTGACTTACTCCACCTACGAAGAAGAAAAACATGGTTAATTGGTGACTTGGTGTGTGTTTGGATTGTATGTGTGTTTTCTTTAGGTTGGGGTTTGTACCAAGGGAAATTGGAGGTTTCTCGAGGGTTCTAACAAAAACCAGAGAGAGACAGAGTGAGAGATTGACTTTTATTACTTGTCCACTGTCCTTAACAAATACCAACAAGTTTATTAGATTAAAAAAACAAGATTAAAAGTAAAATATAGTTACATACACTTCATTAAAACATGTTATTTATACAAACATATAATAAACTCAAAGAGCAAAACCACAAAACGGACAAAACCTGAAATCAGAATGAACTTCCCGATCACAAAACCGACATCGAAGATTTTCAGACATCTCGGAAGAGACGGGAGACACAATACTAGTTTCTCACTGCAACAAATGTACACCATCCATTTTATTAGATTAAAAAGACAAGATTTAAAATTAAAAAAAAACATGAATGACCAAAAGTGTAAATTTACTAAAATTGACACTAACCGCTCCCTCATTATTTGTAGATTTGGCAAATCTTGCTCAAATTGCAATTAATTAACATTTTTGGCATTTTGTATGTTTTTTAACGTTTTTACGTTTTTTACCTCTTTTACGTTTTTTACGTTTTTGTGCGTTTTTTTACGTTCTTATACGTTTTTGTACGTTTTCATACGTTTTCGCACGTTTTCGTACGCTTTCGCGTGTTTTAGTCTGTTTTCGCGCGTTTTCGTTTTTTAGACGTTCTCGCACGTTTTTTATGTTCTCGCACGATTTCTTACGTTTTCGCACATTTTCGACTGTTTTCGCACGTTTTCGTCTGTTTTCACACTTTATCTTCTGTTTTCGTCCGCTTTCGCACGTTTTCTTTCGTTTTTACACGTTTTCGTCCGTTTTTTGACATTTTCTTACGCTTTCGTCCGCATTTGCGCGTTTTCGTCGGCTTTCGCGCGTTTTCGCACGTTTTTGCGCGTTTGTGTCTTTTTAGACATTCTCGCACGTTTTCTTATGTTCTCGCACGGTTTCTTACATTTTTTTTCGTTTTATCACGTTTTCTTTCGTTTTCACACGTCTTCGTCTGTTTTTTTGACATTTCCTTACGTTTTTGCACGTTTTCATACGTTTTCGCACGCTTTCGTCCGCATTTGCGCGTTTTCGTCCGCTTTCGCGAGTTTTCGCCAGCTTTCGCTCGTTTTTGTCCGTGTTCAGACGCATTTGGCTGTTTTGAGATGTTTTTGGCAGTTATCAATCGGTTACTTCTGTTTTCATACGTTATCTATCAATGATATTATACCAAAAACCAAAAACCCTTAACCACTAAACCCTAAACCCTTAACCACTAGGTATAATATCACAAGTGACATATACATAAACTTTAAGATCTATACCAAAAACTCTAAACCCCTAACCACTAAGTATAATATCATAAGTGATATATACATAAACTTTAAAATCTATACCAAAAACCCTAAACCCCTACCCACTAACACATATACCAAAAACTCTAAACCACTAGATATAATCTCACAAGTGATGTATACATCAACTTTAAAATATATACCAAAAACCTTAAACCCCTAACCAGTAAACCCTATACAAAAAACCCTAAACCCTTAACCACTACGTATAATATCACAAGTGATATATACATAAACTTTAAAATCTATACCAAAAACCCTAAACCCCTAACCACTAAAACATATACCAAAAACTCTAAACGACTAACCACTAGATATAATATCACAAGTGATGTATACATAAACTTTAAAATCTATACTTAAAACCTTAAACCCCTAACCAGTAAACCCTATACAAAAAACCCTAAACCCTTAATCACTACGTATAATATCACAAGTGATGTATACATAAACTTTAAAACCTACACCAAAAACCCTAAACCCCTAACCACTAAACCCTATACCAAAAACCTTAAACAACTAACCACTAAACGCTATACCAAAACC
>BQNB010018155.1:0-68727 GCA_026074375.1 Tanacetum coccineum | reverse complement strand
GGAACCGGAGCCTAACAGATCCGTATTACACCTAATTCGGACCTAATCAAGGATCGTCCAACTTTTGTATCAACAAACGGAAAACTCACAATCACAACAAGCTTCCACTAATGCCTCTGTTTCTACTAGCCATGCTCGAAAATTTTACACAAATGAAGATGTGGTGCGAATTAGACCAACTACGAGAAAAGGCAATGTTTGGTCTAATTACGATATGTGTATTATGATCGATGGGGTGGAAAAGGCGCGTTGCAAGAAATGTATGAAATTTTATAACCCCGGGTCCAACTCTACACTCCGGACTCATAAGAGCGGTTGTAATGCGGTTAGCCAAAATGATACGTCACAAGGTACTATTGGTGCGGATGGTCAAGTTTTTATATTTGATAATGATGCGGTTCGACTTGATTTTACGAAGTTTGTCATTCAACAAGCGCTTCCATTCAACCACAAAAGGAGGCTACAACCGCGGTATCAACATGTAAGTCGTACTACTCTTAGAAGTGATGCTTTTAAATTATGGGAAACGGCTAAAAAAGATATTATTGATGGTTTTCGTGATTATAAATATGGTGTTTCTATAACTACGGATACTTGGACCGCACCACATGGTACGACAAATTCTTATTTAGCCGTTACGGCTCATTGGTTTAATCCCGAATCTTGGTTATTAATGAAACGGACAATTGCTTTTAAACTATTTGGTTATCCTCATACGGGATCTAATTTAAGAAAAAAATTACATGACACTTTAATTGAATATAATTTAGATAATAAAGTTTTTACGATTTCACTAGATAATGCATCCAATAATACTAGAGCTATGGAATTGTTAAAATTACGTATAAAACCCGTTTTAGATGGTGTTTTTTTCATTCCCGTTGTGTTGCTCATGTTATAAATTTATCCGTGCAAGCGGCATTAAAAATATGTGATAGTTTAAAGATGAAATTTAGGGGTTTATTAGTAACTATATATTGTAGGAACCCGTTTTAACACTTCATAACATGAAACACAAATCGAAACTAAGAAAAGAGAGAGAGAGAGATTCGAAATTAGAGAGAGAGATGAGAGAGAGTTGAGAGAAAAAAGATGAAAAGAAATTTTAGATATTATGCAACGTGAGACTTTAAACGTTTTTAATGAAACACCTTGTTAATAGAAAATATAATCCGTTTCGATAAGCGACCAAGATTGGGATCTACTAAATGATTTAACTATTTTTTTACAAGTTTTTAAAGTGTCAACAACTATATTATCGGTGATTATACCCAACTAGCTCATTAGTTTTAAATCAAATTTATGCTATGACGAAAAATTAGACGAATTAAAAACCTCACCTAATCAAGATGTTTAGAAGAATGCTTAAAAGTACTAAAAAAATAGAAATTTGTAAAATATTATTACTAATTTACCTTTGTTTTTTACTTGTACCGCCAGCACTTAAATCCATGTTTAAATGTTGGAAAAAGGCGTAGACTTTTAATAAACAAGAAATAATGAACAATTTAGACTTATCAATTTGGGTTATACGCTAACAACCCCGACCCACCAACGATATAAACTCCTCAAATTTTATATTTAAACGATAAAACTTTAAAAAATTAATGGAAGTATGCAAACCAAAATATGGTCAAATACAAAACCCAATTGTTGATCAAAATGTGGGCCGGATCCATCCGAATGGCAAGTGACATTAATATAAAACCTTTTATAAAAATTTATTTGAAGACGCTACAAACGTCAACGAACATCGGACGGCCCCAACAAGCGAGTTTGGGACAATAATGGCTACAACTTTTTAATAACTTTAAAGGCCCGACAGATTTATACCCGAACTTTGACATTTTGGCACTTGGTGGAGAACAGAAGGGAAATCCCAATTTTTATCCAATTAAGTTTCAATCACGTCTATGCCGTAGGGCGCTTCAGTGACTACTTAATTACTACACGGTTCAAGCTTCGAGCGGTAGCTTCCGAATCGGCTTTTCTTATTAGCGGTAGAATTATATCGGAAAGAAGGTCAAGACTAAACCCCCGAATCCGTGGAAGTATGTGTATGTTTGAAAGATTATTTGGACGGAGTAGATAGGGTACAACATGAAACATCGTTGGAAGGTCCGATATTAGAAGACGTTGAAGAAACTATAGCAAGAGAAGAAGTTGAATTAGGAATATCACCTCCGAATACCGAATTAGATGAAGGTGAGTTTGAAGACTTAGATATTGATCACGTAGATGTAGAAGATTTTTGGAAGATTTAATGGATTGAGTATAACGGGTGATGGCAATGCCGAAGCTCGACATACTTGAGTACACTAATATGTTTTCGGGTGATGGCCATGCCGAAGCTCGAAATGTATTAGTATTTATATATTTTTAGTTGTATAAATTAGTATGTTTCCGGTGCAAATAAAAAGTTATGATTGTATTTGTTTAGAATTGTTTCCGGTGTATTGTTTAAATTAAAATGTTTGATAATTTAACAAGTTTATTAATTAAATATTCGAAGTATAAATTCCGAAAAAAAACCGAACCGGTATAAAAACCGATTCCGAACATTTATAAACCGAAAAAAACCGAACCGGTAAAAAACCGATTCCGAAAATTTATAACCGAATTCCGAACATTTATAACGCAAAAAACCGATTTCGAAAAACCGAAATAACCGAAACCGCTTATTAAGAAAAACCGGTTTTTTTTTAAAACCGCGGTTTTCTAATAACCGAAAAACCCGGTTTTAAAAACAAACCGATTTTTCTTAGCACCACTAACAATAATAAAAACTAGTGCTCTAAAAAAATGTACAGGCCCAAAATATTAGACCCCATCTTAACTACACACTAAGCCCATTTCTGTTGGGCGATTTAAGTTTAACATACGTCGTTTAGAAGCCTATTGATTTCATAGTGGTCCATAAAACACTTAACGACATGATTAATTTTTAAGAAATCCAAAGTAATGACTCGATTTATTTCAGCCAAATATTTCTTTTGCATAATATGCAAACATGAATTCCCATGCATTTCTACCTCAAGTTTTCTTCCATATTCATCATAAACATCCCAACAAAACCAAACCAAAAAAAAAAACATCGTAAAATTTCCCAAAATGTCACCCAAAACGTCCAATCAATCGGCATGCGTATTCCCAACGGACAAAAGAAGAAATCAAGACCATCTTTTAACACGTTTCGTTTCGACACCAATGGTGATGGAAAGATCTCTGAGGAAGAGCTAATCAACGTCTTGAAGTCACTAGGATCCGACGCGTCTCCTGAAGAGGTAAAGCGTATATTGACAGAAACTGATACCAATTCTGATGGTTTCATTAGCCTAGACGAGTTTGTTGTATTTTGCAAAGGAATTGCGGGTGAATGTGATGGTGACGGGCTAAACGATCTTAAGGAAGCGTTTAAGCTATATGATCAAGATAATAATGGAGTGATTTCGGCTAGCGAGTTGCATCAAATATTGAGTGGAATGGGGTTGAATTACACGCTTAAAGATTGCGAGAATATGATTAACTCGGTTGATTCAGATGGTGATGGTTGCGTCGATTTTGAAGAGTTTAGGAAAATGATGTCCAAGAATTAACCAATGTTTAATGATCGTTAATCCACAAAACAAATGTAGATTGGCCGGAACACCCTGAATATCTCATCTCAAACAAAATATTTGTTATGATCACTTTTTGTTGTATGTCAAGTTTGCATGTAAGTTATTTGCTTTTAAATATTTTAAATGATATGTTTCAATTATGTTACAATTTTGTGCATTATGTGTATGAGACTGGTTCTTTTTCTTGGGATAGTTGGATCCAACATCCTTCTTTGATTTCTTTGTAATGTTGTTCTAGCTCCTTGCTAGTTTTTCAATAAAGTTGCCGTTTAAAAAAAAAAAATGTGTATGAGACTGGTTTTAAGATTTCATTTATGTAAGTTTTCAACACTTTTATAATGAAAATTAACACATCCAATTATCATAGAAATTGGAAATGGGAAAACACAACCTTAAAATTCTTACATTTCAAATTATATTCGCATCGATCAGGTTGCTTTTATGTTAGAGTTATAAATTTCAAAACGCTAACAAAAATTGAAAAAAAAAATCTTAAACGATTAGTACTGTGTTCTATAAAGGAGACGTGTGTGTCGGATTCAAGAAATGTAACTACTTAAAAATGGATGTATGTATATATTTTTTCTATGTAAAAACGAAGAACCCTTAAACAGCACGGTTAATCATCCTTAAATACATATTAAGATGGTGTTTAGCTAAGCTTATCAATAAGATGATAGTTTTTCTATACGGCTCTTTTTTGTTCTTCAGAACGTTATTAATCTTTTACTTATAAATTTGACAATGTATGCCTTTATATTATTATCAATGGCATTTAGTAATTGAATTGGTTGGTGCTTTGATGGTTATATGAGTTCCTATTATCTTATAGGTCACAAGTTAGATACCCATCATTGTTCCTAGCCAGTTTTTTATAAATATTTTTATAAAATTTTGAAAAAAAAAACGTAATAAACCATTTTTTGAACTTGATTTAGTTGTCATATTTTGGAATGTTCTACGAGTAATTATTTTGCCTTGTTAGTAACTTATCAAATGAGTAATAATGCACGAACATAATAAACAAGTAACAATGTAACATGCATGAATTCAACATGTTGATCTAACCTGAATGAATTAACGAACAAAATGGCTTGATGAAAGAATCATCGGTTCGAAAAGTATATGGCATGCGATTAGAGAGCGGGGAGCAGATATCGAATGGTACCACTTGGTGTCGTCGATGTGTTTCTTGCCACTCTATTCATTTATGGCTAGTTATGCGGAAACGTCTTAAAACACAAGAGAAATAGAGACAATGAGATGTTGGCAGTGATGTCGACTTAAATCTGCTTCGGTGTTGATGTAGACTAAAAAACAAAATAACACAAATCTATCCATCAATTGATTCTTTCCAACATATTGTTGATTTTCCAAAACCCATATGAAGATTCCCGGGGGGAACTCGATTAAAACAAAACGTTATTATTAATATCAAAACATAACTATATTACATCATACCCTTGCACATCCTGTTATAGGAGGAGGAGTCCTTACATGTTAACCTTCTAAGGCGATGTGAGATATAAGATAAATATAAACGTAAACTACGAAACACGACATATGGTGAAGGCAGAACTGCATCATTCTCCCCCACTTGAAAAAAACTCGTCCTCGAGTTTGCCTCACTCGTCCCTTGTACTCATAGCATCCAAATTTGTATCCCCTGCATCAAATTCTCTTTCTAGACTATGTTGAAGCCAATGCATTGGAGATGCCCTCATCATCGTCTTTCTTCAACTCATGGTTGATGTTGCTTTTGGTTCTCTTCAATATACTTCTTCAGTATTTCACAAACATCAATTGTTTCATAATACAAGATCAACACATCCACCAGTCAATAAACACAATAAAAAAACTCCACCTGGCGGTAACTAATCATATCACGAGTAAGCTAGCTGCCCCTTAAGTTGAAGACAAAGCTTTGACATCTCTTCGACAATGTTACATTTTTGGTCCTAGTTTAATGAACCCAACCAACAATTTAATATTTGGTTTCGATCCGGTCCCACTGTTGAGCCGGGAACAAATTCAAGTTGCTTCTGGATCTTCGCTACAAGCATCAGTGACTAACTCAATAAGATTACGGTTGGACAATGGAGGTGGAATTGGAGGGACAAGGAAAGGATGTTGAAGAAGTTGAGGAATCATCCATCTTTCCTTCCTATCCCGTGCAAGACATTTTTTAATTAGATCAATAACCACAGATTCCGATAATGGTTCGTAACTATTTCCATGATTTGGATCTGTGATTACTTTGAGCTTTGCCCAAAAGGTTGTGTAGTCAGCAAAGGGTGTTCGCCCATATACCATTCGGTAAAGGATACAACCCAGCGACAAAATATCTGATGGACGACCACATTTGATAATGTTTCCATTTGCATCTGTTTCATTGCACATGAATGCCTCGGGGGACATGTAATCCAATGTACCCACCTGCAGTAACAAGTTTCACACTTCAGAAGACATGCATCACGGTACACTGTTAGAGGTGGCAAGATGAGCTTGTTGTGTAGCAGGTCAAAATGGGTCAGGTAGGGTCGGATTGGGTTGACCCACAAACACTTTCGTCCATCTTCACAAAACTTTGTTTATATTGCAAATGCAACTTTATGTGTTAATTATGATTAATTAAACAGCATATTTATAATCACACATTTACCTCTAAATAAATGAAGTCAAAAGACTGTGATGATAAAATTAAACTTTGGTGACTACTACCCCCCTTTTACCCATTTTGACACATTTGACCTGTTTCCCTTTTAGTTAAATCTTTTGTTTGATAGTCTGACCCATTAAAGAACAGACACAACTTATTTATCAAAAACAGGGTCGAAATTGCAATCTCTAGTATCCCGCTATCTTGCCAATCCTTGCCACGAATATTAAGCAAAAAAACAGTATTCAACAATATGAAGAAACTGGCACTGGTAATTAACTAACCTGAGAATCTCGTTGAATGTTTGTGGTATCACTCAAAATAGCTTTTGCAATACCAAAATCAATTAGTTTGGAGCGAACTCCTGACAAGAAGAAAATTAGCTGAGCTTCAAGTCTGATGTGCACAACTCTCTTCCTTCATGAATGGTTTTAACAGATAACAGTATTTGCTGCCAATTTATCGAAAGGAAATACACTTTAGATTATTTGCAAGAATAATCTGCATAGAGATTTTGTTTTCCCTGGTAAACTTATAATGTCAGAACTAGAATTAATAAACAACCATGCATGCTTTTTCCATTGTGCTAAGAGAAATCAATAGTCGTCATTGTTGGAAATGAACAACAAAATATATACTTTCAAGCATAGTAAAACATGTATCCCAAAAGAGTTGAAAAGGACTCTGATATATAAGTTTGATATGTTGATCAAATGACGGCAAAAAGAGTGAATTACATCTGTAACTAATGCACTCGATTACCGTACTTGACCAAATCCAGAAAAAAAGAAACATATCATTGCAAATAAAAGATGAACATGAACATTTTGTGCCCAATGTTTTCAGCAGTGGTTAATGTTCATCAACAGTAAAAAGAATGACGGTAATCAAATCCATGTTTTTTGTACGTACAAAGATTTTGTTGGGATCTTCTCCAATCACGATGGTTGGTTTAATACAAAATGTCTGGTACAATCCTAACAAAAAAGAAAGACTGTTGTTGCTAGATTGCTACATTATATTTACAGTATACAAAATAATCTGATTTAACATCAACCCTTAGACAGTAGACACTCCTATGAAAATCATCACATTTAAAAAAAATACCATCCCTATAGTTGGAACAACAACAATACCACATAAACATGCTCTACTTTTTTCACCAATCAGTGAAGTAGATCGCCAAAAGATTACAACATCGCTTAGATACATTACCATGTTCCTTTTACTATTCTGGGAAGAAATTTACTTCTAGTCTTGTGACTTCAAACATTTCCATCTCAAATCTAAAATTGATGTCAGTGCTGTTTGAGTTTCATTGCATCATATATTATACTAGAATTAACAAAGTTATTCTTGAATCTGAAATTTATAGCAACGCATTTGACAACTGACACTCAAAAATCATTGGATGACATAGCATTGATCAGCTTTCGCCACCATACATACCAACAGACTAACACCAGTATCCAAGAGCTAAGGGGGCGTCTGGGATTGCTTATTTATCTGCTGTTCTGCTTATTCAAAGCAGAAGCAGTTTTGTTAATTCCAAACTGCTTCTGAGTACCTCCTTACTTTTTGAGTTTAAATAAGAAGCTGCTTGTATCAAAGTGCTACACTACAACATTTGCCTTTTTCCCCAGCGACAAATCCGGGGTATCCCGGGCGACTTGTCGCTGGGGATAGGTTTCCCGGGCGACTTGTCGCCCGGGATATGTCGAGCGGAAAAGCTCGAAGGGGATACGTTCCCGGGCGACATCGTGGGGCCCACACAGTTTCAGTCAAACAAATATTTGCCACGGTGGAAGTTTTTCCCGGGCGACATGTCGCCCGGGATTCTACGTAATTAACTAATTAATCAAGCTTCAATATTAATTATTCATTTTATAATTTAGTTAATTAATATTGAAGCAGATTAATATAGTTAATTAACGTAGAATCCCGGGGCCCCGACATGTCCGCCCCGGGAAAACATTGAAAAAAATTGACTAGTCAACGTAGCAATATTTTTTGTCGTTTAGTGGTACCTATCCCGGGCGACATGTGGCCCGGGATAGTTTCTTAATATTTTTTCCCAAGTTTCCCGGGCGACATGTCGCCCGGGATTATATTTATATTTTTTCCCCAACTTTCCCGGGCGACATGTCCTCCCGGGAAACCCTTTTAATAGAATTTTTTTGCTTAACATATCCCGGGCACAAGTCGCCCGGATAAGTTTCTGCATTTTTTTGGTACTGCCTGCACAGCAGGCTATTTCCAGATTTTTTCCGGAAAAAATCTACCAATACTCAAACCTGTATAAACCAATATATAATCTACCCAAATACATTACAACTTCTACCAAAACACAATACGATCAACGCATTTGATATAATAAAGCTAAATATGTTCAAAATCCGAATAAACACAATATAGTCTACAAAACGGGTGACGAAGTCATAAAACCGGGTGACGAAGTCACAAAACTTGCATTATCCGCAAATACAAGTCAATATACACCAAGATAACAAGATCTCAACGTACAGGAACCAATATTCACAATACGGGTCGCCCAAGATAACAAGTTCCAAAACACACGTACTTAAGACACAAAATAGCATATATATACTTACCCAACATCTCCTAACTATCGTCCTCATCCTCTCCATCCTCGCCGTCGTCCTCATCATCTCCCTGCTCATCATCCCCGCGCCCGCCACTCCCGCTGCCACCACCTATCTCAGCTTGACACAGTTGATTAAGCATCTGGGAAAACTTGTCTTCACTCCCTAAATAAAACTTCATGAACATGTCACTTGACAGGCTATAACACCTTCTCTCTCTTTTTGAGCTTAACGACATCAGAGGAGTGCGTGCATGGAGGCGGAGGTGGAATGACCGTGCCCTGTCCTGGCAAAACCCTACCAACACCGGGAATGTGCCCCCGCTGCTTGCCCCCGCGAACGATGGCCATTATCTCATCCACATGTATGACAACACCCGTCTCGGTGTTGGAGCCTAGACCCTGTAGCCTCAGCATCTCCTCCTATGTAATCACAAAAACACAAGATAGTTAATATATTATACGGTGTTTTCCAACAATTATTGCCTCGACAAATCAATAAAGTGCGTAGTTTTTGAAACAAAACTAACATATAGCGCTTTGTCCTCAGGTTTAAGAATAAACGCCGTTAACAGTATGAGTACCAAGAAGAAGTATGGATCAGCGACGGGAACTCCTCTAGTAGCTAGCTCTCCATCTGCACATACACACGTATATAAGATGAAACAAATTAAAAATGACAAATCACAACACACCAAAGCGTTAATTATATATATGTAAAATAATTATGATGTTTATTACATGCATATCTCGAAGGGCGACAATAGACCGGGATCCTTGTCGGCATACGACCTTGCTTTTTGCCACGGTTTTGTTTTATTTTTGGGTCGCCCGGAAGCACGATTTCTTGGATCATTCCCAGAAACGCAATTGCCGCATATTACAATTGACCTCCAGAACATGTGCGAAGGACGAGATAGTCTGATGCTCTCCAGGTCGTAAGCCCCGTCCGAGTCAGGAATTCCAATGCCTTTCTTATAAGAGCATGCACTTCTTGCCAATGTAGATCTTTTGTAGATGCTGCTGGATGGCCGCATAGATAAGTGGCCAGCGATCGGATTCCATGTGGGGACGCATGTCAAACTGGGTCTGCAATCATATACAACAAAGACAGAGTTAGAGATATAAATTAATATATTGTATCTAATGTTCAACGATGCGTCGATATGTTATCTGTGTACTTAGAATGTTCAACGAATGAGCTATATGTTATCGTTTGTACACTAGATTGTTTCAACGGATGAGTCGATATATTTGATGTTGAAACTCTAGAGTTCAACGGATTGAAGTTCCGAAATATGTTATCGTTGTAAACTTATGTTCAAAACGGATGAGTCGATATGTATTATCGTTGTAACACAAGATGTTCAACGGAAGAGTCGAATATTTTATCGTTTGTACACTAGATGTTTCAACGGATGAGTCGATATGTTTATCGTTGTACACTTGATGGTTCAACGGATGAGTTCGTATTTTATCGTTGTTACACTAGATTTCAACGGATGAGTCGATAATCATATCGTTGTACATTAGAAGTTCAACGGATGGAGTCCGATATCTTATCGTTGTACAACTAGAATGTTAACGGATTGATAACGATAAGTTATCGTTGTACACAGATGTTCAACGATGATTTGATTAATGTTATCGTAGTACATTAGATGTTCAACGATGATCGAAATCCTTATCGTTTGTAACACTATATGTTCATCGGATGAGTCGATAATGTTATCGTTGTACAATAGATTGTTCAACGGATGAGTCGATAATTATCGTTGTACATTAGATGTTCAACGGATGAGTCGATATGTTATCGTTGTACATTAGATGTTCAACGGATTGAGTACGATATTTATCGTTGTATCACTAGATTTTCAACGATGAGTCGATTAGTTTATCTCGATGTACATTAGATGTTCAACGATGAGTCGATATGTTTATCGTTGTAACACTAGATGTTCACGGATGAGTCGACACGTTTATCGTTGTACCATTAGATGTCAACGGATGAGTCGATAGTTATCGTTGTACACTAGATGTTTAACGGATGAGTCGATATGTTATTCGGTTGTACATTATATTTCAAACGGATGAAGTCGATATGTTATCGTTGTACATTAGATGTTCAACGGATGAGTCGATACTCCCGCCAAATACTCCCGCCCAAAACTCCCGCCAAAAACTTGCGCCAAAAACTCTTTTATACCATAAAAGCAGATACTATCACAACCACAAACATATCACACACTCTTACCATCGCAACCACAAAAAGATGGTGAAGAAGGTGCCACATGAAAGCTTTGCGTGTAGGTGTGCAGAAGGAGATGGTAGTTCGTCTCCGACAATCGTTTGAACCATGAGAGTTTTAACGGTAAACGATACTATGCATGCCAAAATCAAGGTAAACAAAATCACATGTTTTTATTTGTGTAATAATATAAATTTTCCTGGTTAGTTTGTTAAAAGAATTAATCTCTTTACTATTTAACAGCCCGAAACATTTTGGATGTGGATTTTTTTTATGGAAAGAGACCCGACTTCGTGAATTGATGAGTTCCTTCTTCTGGAGCTCCATCGACTCCAAGTTACTCTGCAGGACATTCAACACCTCCAAGCTATTCTTCGGAGGACCCTCACATCCTCTAAGCTATTTCATCAGGACCGTCTACACCTACAGAACTATTCACTAAGATCTCAAGAAAAGGAGAGCTCAAACTGCAAACACTTGCGTGGAAGATTAAGTTGTACTCAAGGCAACAATGAAATGCATATCCAATCCGGAACAACACACATTAATTCGGCGCACAATTTTCACGAAGTTCTCATGACATTGGAAAAAACTTGAATTTGGAGTGAGTTTTTCAGCAATGTAATTCGTATGATTTCGAGTAGTTTGTCATTTGCAATGTAATTCGTATGTTTAAGTGTCTGTTTGTAAGTCGTTTGTGTTACTAGAAGTGGTATGTATAATATTTACCTAAATGAATGTTTGTTTTTGTGCATCTTGAAAAAGTATACATATTTTATAAATAATAATGATTTTTATATAAGTATTTATATATTTTATAAGTTATCATTTTTAAATGTAATATAAAACATTTTATAAAAATAATAATGATTTTAAAGGCAAAATTATAATTTTTGATAAAATACATTATCCCGGGCGACATGTCGCCCGGGAAACCTGAGCGGGAAAAATTGCCGCCAGGATTTTCGGTGATTTTGTATTTCTAAATTTTAATAAAAATATTCCCGGGCGACATGTCGCCCGGGAAACATTGTATTAAAAAATTATACAGTTTTATAAATATTAAAAAACTGTAAAAATTTTAATAAAATTTTTCCCGGGCGACATGTCGCCCGGGAAAAGTGTTACAAAAAACTTTATACACTAACACACATTAATTATCACTAAACACAAAATGTTAAAACGTGGAAATATTAACCCGGCGACATGTCGCCCGGGATAATATTTCCACGTTTAACATTTGTGTTTAGTGATAATTAATGTGTGTTAGTGTATAAAGTTTTTTGTAACACTTTTCCCGGGCGACATGTCGCCCGGGAAAAATTTTATTAAAATTTTTACAGTTTTTTAATATTTATAAAACTGTATAATTTTTTAATACAATGTTTCCCGGGCGACATGTCGCCCGGGAATATTTTTATTAAAATTTAGAAATACAAAATCACCGAAAATCCTGGCGGCAATTTTTCCCGCTCAGGTTTCCCGGGCGACATGTCGCCCGGGATAATGTATTTTATCAAAAATTTTAATTTTGCCTTTAAAATCATTATTATTTATAAAATATGTTTTATATACATTTAAAAAGATACTTATAAAATATATAAATACTTATATAAAAATCATTATTATTTATAAAATATGTATACTTTTTCAAGATGCACAAAAACAAACATTCATTTAGGTAAATATTATACATACCACTTCTAGTAACACAAACGACTTACAAACAGACACTTAAACATACGAATTACATTGCAAATGACAAACTACTCGAAATCATTACAATTATATTGGCATGAAAAAAACACTCCAAATCAAGTTTATCCATTTTCATTGAGAACTTCGTGAATTAGTGCAGCCGAATTACTGTGTGTTGATCCGGATGCATATGCATTTCCGATTGTTGCCTTGAGTACACTACTTGTCCACGAAGTGTTTGCAGTTGAGCAATCTCCATTTCTTGAAGAACTAAAAAGAGAAAAGTATGTAGTGTTGACGGTCCTGAAGAATAGCTTAGAGGAGTTGAGGGTCCTGAAGAATAACTTGGAGGTGTTGAATGTCCTGCAGAGTAACTTGGAGCTCCAGGAGAACTCATCAATTCACGAAGTCGGGTCTCTTTCCATAAAAAAAATCCACATCCAAAATGTTTCGGAGGCTGTTAAATAGTAAAGAAATTAATTCTTTTAACAACTAACCAGAAAATTTATATATTACACAAATAAAAAACATGTGATTGTTTACCTTTGATTTTGGACATGCATAGTATAGTTTACCGTAACTCTCAGGTTTATACGATTGTCGGAGAACTACATCTCCTTCTGCACACCTACACGCAAAAGCTTCATGTGGCACCATCTTCACCATCTTTTTTGTGGTTGTGATGGTAAGAGTGTGTGATATGTTTGTGGTTGTGATAGTATCTGCTTTTATGGTATAAAAGAGTTTTTGGCGGGAGTATTTGGCGGGAGTTTTGGGCGGGAGTATTTGGCGGGAGTATCGACTCATCCGTTGAACATCTAATGTACAACGATAACATATCGACTCATCCGTTGAACATCTAATGTACAACGATAACATATCGACTCATCCGTTAAACATCTAGTGTACAACGATAACATATCGACTCATCCGTTGAACATCTAATGTACAACGATAACATATCGACTCATCCGTTGAACATCTAGTGTACAACGATAACATATCGACTCATCCGTTGAACATCTAATGTACAACGATAACATATCGACTCATCCGTTGAACATCTAATGTACAACGATAACATATCGACTCATCCGTTGAACATCTAATGTACAACGATAACATATCGACTCATCGTTGAACATCTAATGTACAACGATAACATATCGACTCATCCGTTGAACATCTAATGTACAACGATAACATATCGACTCATCCGTTGAACATCTAATGTACAACGATAAGATATCGACTCATCCGTTGAACATCTAATGTACAACGATAACATATCGACTCATCCGTTGAACATCTAATGTACAACGATAACATATCGACTCATCCGTTGAACATCTAATGTACAACGATAACATATCGACTCATCCGTTGAACATCTACTGTACAACGATAACATATCGACTCATCCGTTGAACATCTAGTGTACAACGATAACATATCGACTCATCCGTTGAACATCTAATGTACAACGATAACATATCGACTCATCCGTTGAACATCTAGTGTACAACGATAACATATCGACTCATCCGTTGAACATCTAGTGTACAACGATAACATATCGACTCATCCGTTGAACATCTAGTTTACAACGATAACATATCGACTCATCCGTTGAACATCTAATGTACAACGATAACATATCGACTCATCCGTTGAACATCTAATGTACAACGATAACATATCGACTCATCCGTTGAACATCTAATGTACAACGATAACATATCGACTCATCCGTTGAACATCTAGATAAATATATAAATTATATCTCTAACTCTATCTTTGTTGTATATGATTGCAGACCCAGTTTGACATGCGTCCCCACATGGAATCCGATCGTTGGCCACTTATCTATGCGGCCATCCAGCAGCATCTACAAAAGATCTACAATGGAAAGAAGGCTGCTCTTAAGGAAAGGCATTGGATTCCTGACTCGGATGGGACTTACGACCTGGAGCGCATCAGACTATCACGTCCTTCGCACATTTCCGAGGTCAATTAGGATGCGCGGATTGCATTCTGGAATGATGGAAGAACCGTGCCCGGGCGACCCAAAATAAACAAAATCGGGAAAAAGCAAAGTTGTATGCCAACAAGGATCCCGGTCTATTGCCGCCCTTCGAGATATGCATGTAATAAACATCATAATTATTTTACATATATATAATTAACGCTTTGGTGTGTTGTGATTTGTCATTTTTAATTTGTTTCATCTTATAATACGGGTGTAAGTGGCAGGGATGGAGAGCTCATGCGTACTTGAGAGTACCCGTCGCTGATGGGCCAGTACCTTGGGCTTCCTTGACACATAACTGTTAACGGCGATATCTTAAACCCTGAGGAGCAAAGCTCTATATGTCAAGTGTGTGTTTCAAAACACGCACTTAATGATTTTGTCGAGAAATCATGAGTAACCCACCTAATATAATAACTATCTTGTGTTTTGTGATTACAATATGGAGGAGATGCAGGCTACAGGGTCTAGGCTCCAACACCGAGACGGGTGTGCCCTACACTGAGGATGAGATAATGGCCATCGTTCGCGGGGGCAAGCAGCGGGGGCACATTCCCGGTGTTGGTAGGGTTTTGCCAGGACAGGGCACGTCAAATTCCTAAAAGGGGGGTGTGAACCCTTTTCCCCCCCCTCCGCCTCCATGCCCGCACTCCTCTGATGTCGTTAAAGCCAAAAAAGAGTGAAAGTGTTAACGCGTCAAGTGAACATGTTCATGGAAGTTATTTAGGGAGGACGACAAGTTTTGTTCCCAAATGCTTAATCAATTGAGTCCAGCACTGAATAGGTGGTGGCAGCGGATGCGGGCGCGGGGATGATGAGCAGGGAGATGATGAGGACGACGGCGAGGATGGAGAGGATGAGGACGATAGTTAGGAGATGTTGGGTAAGTATATATATGCTATTTTGTGTCTTAAGTACGTGTGTTTTGGAACTTGTTATCTTGGCGACCCTTATGTGAATATTGGTTTCCCCGTACGTTGAGAACTTGTTATCTTGGTGAATATTGACTTGTATCTTGCGGATAATGCAAGTTTTGTGACTTCGTCACCCGTTTTGTGACTTCGTCACCCGTTTTGTAGACTATATTGTGTTTATTCGGATTTTGAACATATTTAGCTTTATTATATCAAATGCGTTGATCGTATGTGTTTTTTGTAGAAGTTGTAATGTATTTGGGTAGATTATATATTGGTTTATACAGGTTTGAGTATTGGTAGATTTTTTCCGGAAAAATTCCGGAAAAAATCTGGAAATAGCCTGCTGTGCAGGCAGTACCAAAAAAAATGCAGACTTATCCCGGGCGACATGTCGCCCGGGATAAGTTAAACAAAAAATTTATTAAAGGGTTTCCCGGGCGAACATGGTTCGCCCGGAAAGTTGGGGAAAAAAAATATAAAATCAATCCCGCGACAATTGTCCCGCCCGGGAAACTTGGGAAAAAATATTAAGAAACTATCCCGGGCGACATGTCGCCCGGGATGGGTACCACTAAACGACAAAAAATATTGCTACGTTGACTAGTCAATTTATTTCAATGTTTTCCCGAAGCGACTGCGCCCGGGATTCTAAACGTAATTAACTAATTAATCAACAACAATATTAATTAACTAAATTATAAAATGAATAATTTAATATTGAAGCTTTGATTAATTCTTAAATACGTAGACTTCCCGGGCGACATGTCGCCCGGGAAAAACTTCCACCGTGGCAAATATTTGTTTGACTGAAACTGTGTGGGCCCCACGATGTCGCCCGGGAACGTATCCCCTTCGAGCTTTTCCGCTCGACATATCCCGGGCGACAAGTCGCCCGGGAAACCTATCCCCAGCGACAAGTCGCCCGGGATACCCCGGATTTGTCGCTGGGGAAAAAGGCAAATGTTGTAGTGTAAGCACTTTGATACAAGCAGCTTCTTATTTAACCTCAAAAGTAAGGAGGTACTCAGAAGCAGTTTGGAATTAACAAAACTGCTTCCCCCCCCCCCCCCCGGGGGGGGGGTGGGGGTCCCCCCCCCCCCTCTCTCCCCCCCCCCCTTGGGGGGGGCCTGCTTTGAATAACAAACAGCAGATAAATAAGCAATCCCAGACGCCCCCTTAGCTCTTGGATACTGGTGTTAGTCTGTTGGTATGTATGGTGGCGAAAGCTGATCAATGCTATGTCATCCAATGATTTTTGAGTGTCAGTTGTCAAATGCGTTGCTATAAATTTCAGATTCAAGAATAACTTTGTTAATTCTAGTATAATATATGATGCAATGAAACTCAAACAGCACTGACATCAATTTTAGATTTGAGATGGAAATGTTTGAAAGTAATGGGGGGGGGGGAAGAAATAGGGGGGGGGGGGGGGGGGGGGGGGGGGGGGGGGGGGCAAGTCGAGTTGATTGGTCTTCACAGTATGTAATAGAACATGGTATGTATCTAGAGCGTGAGAGAGTTAATAGCTTTGGCGATCTGCGCGTTCACTGATTGGTGAAAAAAGTAAGCATGTTTTAATGTGGTAGTAGTTGTTGATCAAATATAGGATGTATTTTTTTTAATGTGATATTTCATAGGATGCCTACTGTCTAAGGGTTGATGTTTAAATCAGATTATTTTTGTATACTGTAAATATAATGTAGCAATCTAGCAACAACAGTCTTTCTTTTTTGTTAGGATTGTACCAGACATTTTGTATTAAACCAACCATCGTGATTGGAGAAGATCCCAACAAAATCTTTGTACGTACAAAACATGTTTGCTACCGTCATACTTTCTTACTGTTGAAGAACATACCACTGCTGAAAACATTGGGCACAAAATGTTCATGTTCATCTTTTATTTGCAATGATATGTTTCTTTTTTTCTGGATTTGGTCAAGTACGGTAATCGAGTACATTAGTTACAGATGTAATTCACTCTTTTTGCCGTCATTTGATCAACATATCAAACTTATATATCAGAGTCCTTTTCAACTCTTTTGGGATACATGTTTTACTATGCTTGAAAGTATATATTTTGTTGTTCATTTCCAACAATGACGACTATTGATTTCTCTTAGCACAATGGAAAAAGCATGCATGGTTGTTTATTAATTCTAGTTCTGACATTATAAGTTTACCAGGGAAAACAAAATCTCTATGCAGATTATTCTTGCAAATAATCTAAAGTGTATTTCCTTTCGATAAATTGGCAGCAAATACTGTTATCTGTTAAAACCATTCATGAGGAGAGAGTTGTGCACTCAGACTTGAAGCCAGCTAATTTTCTTCTTGTCAGAAGTTCGCTCAAACTAATTGATTTTGGTATTGCAAAAGCTATTTTGAGTGATACCACAAACATTCAACGAGATTCTCAGGTAGTTAATTTACCAGTGCCAGTTTCTTCATATTGTTGAATACTGTTTTTTTGCTTAATATTCGTGGCAAGGATTGGCAAGATAGCGGGATACTAGAGATTGAAATCTCGACCCTGTTTTTGATAAATAAGTTGTGTCTGTTCTTTAATGGGTCAGACTATCAAACAAAAGATTTAACTAAAAGGGAAACAGGTCAAATGTGTCAAATGGGTTAAAAGGGGGGTAGTAGTCACCCAAAGTTTAATTTTATACATACAGTCTTTGACATCATTTTATTTAGAGGTAAAAGGTGTGATTATAAAAATGCTGTTTATTAATCATAATTAACACATAAGTTGCATTTGCATATAACAAAGTTTTGTGAAGATGGACGAAAGTGTTTGTGGGTCAACCCAATCCGACCCTACCCGACCCATTTTGACCTGCTACACAACAAGCTCATCTTGCCACCTCTAACAGTGTACCGTGATCCCCCTGTCATATGAAGTGTGAAACTTGTTACGCAGTGGGTACATTGGATTACATGTCCCCCGAGGCATTCATGTGCAATGAAACAGATGCAAATGGAAACATTATCAAATGTGGTCGTCCATCAGATATTTGGTCGCTGGGTTGTATCCTTTACCAAATGGTATATGGGCGAACACCCTTTGCTGACTACACAAACTTTTGGGCAAAGATCAAAGTAATCACAGATCCAAATCATGAAATCCGTTACGAACCATTATCGAATCTGTGGCTTCTTGATCTAATTAAAAAATGTCTTGCACGGGATAGGAAGGAAAGATGGATGATTCCTCAACTTCTTCAACATCCTTTCCTTGTCCCTCCAATTCCACCTCCATTGTCCAACCGTAATCTTATTGAGTTAGTCACTGATGCTTGTAGCGAAGATCCAGAAGCAACTTGAATTTGTTCCCGGCTCCAACAGTTGGGAAGGGATCCGATACCAAATATTAAATCTGTTGGTTCGGGTTCATTAACACTAGACCAAAAATGTACATTGCTCGAAGAGATGTCAAAGCTTTGTCTTCAACTTAAGGGGCAGCTAGCTTACTCGTGATATGATTAGTTACCGCCAGGTGGAGTTTTTTTATTGTGTTTATTGACTGGTGGATGTGTTGATCTTGTATTATGAAACAATTGATGTTTGTGAAATACTGAAGAAGTATATTGAAGAGAACCAAAAGCAACATCAACCATGAGTTGAAGAAAGACGATGATGAGGGCATCTCCAATGCATTGGCTTCAACATAGTCTAGAAAGAGAATTTTGATGCAGGGGATACAAATTTGGATGCTATGAGTACAAGGGACGAGTGAGGCAAACTCGAGGACGAGTTTTTTTTCAAGTGAGGGAGAATGATGCAGTTCTGCCTTCACCATATGTCGTGTTTCGTAGTTTACGTTTATATTTATCTTATATCTCACATCGCCTTAGAAGGTTAACAGTAAGACTCCCTCCTCCTATAACAGGATGTGCAAAGGTATGATGTAATATAGTTATGTTTTGATATTAATAATAAAGTTTTGCTTTAATCGAGTTCCCCACGGGAATCTCATAATGGTTTGAATCAACAATTGTTGGAAGAATCAATCCTGATGGATCGATTTGTGTTATTTTGTTTTTTAGTCTACATCAACACCGAAGCAGATTTAAGTCGACATCACTGCCAACATCTCATTGTCTTAATTTCTCTTGTGTTTTAAGACGTTTCCGCATAACTAGCCATAAATGAATAGAGTGGCAAGAAACACATCGACGACACAGTGTCCATTCGATATCTGTCCCCCACGTCTAATCGCATGCCATATACTTTTCGAACCGATGATTCTTTCATCAAGCCATTTTGTTCGTTAATTCATTCAGGTTAGATCAACATAGATTCATGCATGTTACATTGTTACTTGTTTATTATGTTCGTGCATTATTACTCATTTGATAAGTTACTAACAAGGCAAAATAATTACTCGTAGAACATTCCAAAATATGACAACTAAATCAAGTTCAAAAAATGGTTTATTACGTCTTTTTTCAAAATTTTATAAAAATATTTATAAAAAACTGGCTAGGAACCATGATGGGTATCTAACTTGTGACCTATAAGATAATAGGAACTCATATAACCATCAAAGCTCCAACCAATTCAATTACTAAATGCCATTGATAATAATATAAAGGCATACATTGTCAAATTTATAAGTAAAAGATTAATAACTTTCTGAAGAACAAAAAAGAGCCGTATAGAAAAACTATCATCTTATTGATAAGCTTAGCTAAACACCATCTTAATATGTATTTAAGGATGATTAACCGTGCTGTTTAAGGGTTCTTCGTTTTTACATAGAAAAAATATATACATACATCCATTTTTAAGTAGTTACATTTCTTGAATCCGACACATACGTCTCCTTTATAGAACACGGTACTAATCGTTTAAGATTTTTTTTTTCAATTTTTGTTAGCGTTTTGAATTTTATAACTCTAACATAAAAGCAACCTGATCGATGCGAATATAATTTGAAATGTAAGAATTTTAAGGTTGTGTTTTCCCATTTCCAATTTCTATGATAATTGGATGTGTTAATTTTCATTATAAAAGTGTTGAAAACTTACATAAATGAAATCTTAAAACCAGTCTCATACACATTTTTTTTTTTTAAACGGCAACTTTATTGAAAAACTAGCAAGGAGCTAGAACAACATTACAAAGAAATCAAAGAAGGATGTTGGATCCAACTATCCCAAGAAAAAGAACCAGTCTCATACACATAATGCACAAAATTGTAACATAATTGAAACATATCATTTTGTTCATCTGCATTATCTCCAAAGTATGTGTCAGAAACAACCTCACTATCACTTGCATCACCATCATTGTTCAACTTACTATCCTCGCCATTCATCTCTGCTTCTCCTTTTATAGATTCATCATCTGAGCAATGAACAGCTTCGGGAATGTCTTTAAATGTCGGATTCCAAACAAATAACTCCTTTGCACGAACACAAAAAACCTTCCCTTTGACAATAATCTTAAAGGATTCAAGAATGTTCTCCTCATGCTTAGTCTTGATACAAAGACGTTTACGAGCAAAGAGGTCGTCATGGTCGTCTTCTAATTCCAACACATCACCCCACTTCGAGCCAATCTTGAAGAAAGTAGATCGAGACCAGGCATGTAAAGGGACACCCTCTATATCAACCCAAACAATCCGCTCTTTAGCTACAAAGTCCGACTGAGCATTACAAAGACTCCTAAACCATGAAGCAACGCCCACATGATTCATGAGATTGAGTTTAGTCTTGGCGGACTCCAACTCAATCATAACCCACAAACCTCCTAAATAAACAATATGGGCATTGGGGAACCCCTCATTAGATAAAATCACGCGAAGATTATTGATAGAAGAAAATTGTAGAACTTCACCCATAACAAAATACCCAAGGTCTCTAGTCACCAAACAGGATTCATCAAGAACCAGTGCAGGCTTCGACACAAATGGAGATGAATTACCTTTCACAGCCAAAACAAAGGAAGTAGCTACAGGAGAGACATGATTAGCCGGTTTAGGATTAACCGGATGAGATGAACGAGACGCGTACTTCGGAGGTCGATCAAAGCGGACAACATTGGCATGTAAATGAAAACGACCAATCCACAAGGTGCATAAATTCCCAACCAGCCTATCGATGTTGTCTACCTTAATGAAGCGAATGAAGGCAAACCTCTTCCCTGATTTCGACTTTCTATTGGGAATAAAAACGTCTACAACCGTCCCATATGGCTGACACAAGTTCCATAAATCTTTGAAGGTGGTTGAATCAGGGAAATTGGTGATGAATATGGATTTGGAAATCAAACGGGTATGGTCCGCATTGCTACGGAAAGAGTGCATCATGAATTTGGATTGAAGGGAGATCTTACCAATAAAATCAAAGACAAAAGCAAACAAAAAAAAATCCTGAAACTATGTCGAATCGAATAAAAAAGGAATTAAAGGAAAGGATCGATAATAGATGATAAACCCCCACGAGAATTATATGATCATGTCGGGAGTAGGGATCAATTAAAGATCGAAAACCTAAACCCAATCACAATATAAAAGCGAACAAGGGAAAAACACCATCATAGATCACACATCATAATACATTTCGAGCTTTGGCATGACCATCACCCGAAAACATATTAGTGTACTCAAGTATGTCGAGCTTCGGCATTGCCATCACCCGTTATACTCAATCCACAATATCTAAGTCTTCAAACTCACCTTCATCTAATTCGGTATTCGGAGGTGATATCCCTAAATCAACTTCTTCTCTTGCTATAGTTTCTTCAACGTCTTCTAATATCGGACCTTCCAACGATGTTTCATGTTGTACCCTATCTACTCCGTCCAAATAATCTTTCAAACATACACATACTTCCACGGATTCGGGGGTTAGTCTTGACCTTCTTTCCGATATAATTCTACCGCTAGTAGAAAAGGCCGATTCGGAAGCTACCGTCGAAGCTTGGACCGCTAATAAGTCACGAGCCATAGCGGATAAAATTGGAAATTGGATTTCCCTTTCTTTCCACCAAGCCAAAATGTCAAAGTTTGCAAACTCTTCGGGACTTAAAGTTATTAAAAAGTTTGTAGCCATATATTGTCCCAACTCGCTTGTTGGGGCCGATGTTCGTTGACGCTTTGTAGCGTCTTCAAATAAACTATTATAAAGGTTTATATTAATGTCACTTGCCATTCGGGACGATCCGGCCCGCATTTGGTCAACAATTGGGTTTTGTTGTTGACCATATTTTGTTGCATAAATTCCAAATAATTTTTTAAAATTATCGTTAAATTTAAAAATTTGGGATCTTATATAGTCGGGGTCGTTACCGTCTAACCCAAAGGATAAGTCTAAATTTTCCATTATTCTTGTTATTAAAAGTTCTACGCCTCCAACATTTAAACATGGATTAAGTGCGGCGGAACAAGTAAAAACCAAAGGTAAACTAGCAAAATATTTTACAAATTTCTTTTTTATAACTTTAACCATTCTTCTAAACATTTGAGTAGGTGAGGTTTTTAATTCGTCTAATTTTTCCGTCATAGTATAAATTTGCTTTAAAACTAATGAGCTAGTTGGGTAATAAACACCCGATAATATAGTTGTTGCCTCTTTAAAAACTTGTAAAAAAATAGTTAAATCATTTAGTCGATCCCAATCTTGGTCGCTTATCGAAACGGACTTATTTCTACTAACAAGTATATCATTAAAAGCGTTTAAAGTCTCACGTTGTCGTAATATATTTTCAAACATCATGCAAGTAGAATTCCACCTAGTATTATTATCATAGCAAGGTCCTAGGGGTATTTCACCACATTGTTTACGAAAACGTCTATAGTTCATTTGTCGTTCGTTACTCGAACTATATATAGTTACTAATAAACCCCTAAATTTCATCTTTAAACTATCACATATTTTTAATGCCGCTTGCACGGATAAATTTATAACATGAGCAACACAACGGGAATGAAAAAAAGCACCATCTAAAACGGGTTTTATACGTAATTTTAACATTTTCATACAAAATTATTTTTTTCTTTTTTTAATCATTTATTATCTATTATTAATTTTAAATAATACTTATATATTCAATTAATTTAAAGTTTAAATACAATTTCTTTTTTTTTAATATCTTTTTTCATACTTACATCAAATCCAAATCCTATATCAAATCCAAATCCGATTCCAACCCCATCTACAAACCAAACGGACCCTAAATCTATTCTTATTTAATGAAATCAGACTATTATTTATTTAATATATATTTAATAATATACAATGTAAAATAGAGTAAGAATCCAGTGAGAAGTAAATTAAAAATAAGAAAGTTTGTGTGGAGAAGTGACTAAAACACCACATTTGAGTCTGCAACGGATCTTTCATTAGATGCATTTGATTTCTAGATGGCACCATATAACAGTTGCGAAGTTATTTGATGTTAGATGGTTTGCAATTGATTTTATGATTTTGACACATTTAGAGGACCAAAAAAATAGAGAAATCATGAAATGCATCTAAAATAGTTATGCATCAATAATTAAAAGTAGGAATGAAGAAAACACTCTCATAATAAAAAAAAATAAATACTCAACACACTATTCACAAAATCCCTTTTCAATACCACACTCCACATATTCTTTTATAATAATCCAACTATACAATCCCAAATAACTCAAAAATAATCACCCACCACTCACCCCACCTCCATCACTCCAATCCAAACATTATTCCACCCCCTTCCAATACAAACTTTAAATCACAACATCCCAACTACACCCAATTCACAACATTCTCCACCCAAACCTCAACAATAAATTAAACTAACCAACTTAGGTCCAAAATTACATTTGCCCCATATCCCCACAAAAACACATAATCTACCATCAATACTTCAACATAACAAAAACATCCACCCTTCCTTCTATCTTCATTAAATATCAATACCCCCTGACCCATCGCAGCGCACATTCTCACCCCCCCCCCCTAACCACTTAAAATATCTCCTGCCGCTACCACTAAAACACCACCTCATTGGCCCACCTCCCATCGCTCTTCATCTCCCCCCAAGCCTAATCTATGCCGATCACTATATCGCCATAAATCCCCTAACATCATGGGGATAAGTCTATCTTAAAAGTTACTATCATCCCAATCCTATCTTACTTGCCAAACTAATTACATAATGAGTCACGACTAGACAACTACACTTTTTATCATCTGCGAGCGATTCTCGTGACTCATCTAGTAGGGAAAGGGTGAGCGTGATGTATCGTACAACGTGAAGCTAGTTTGAGTAGTGTGTTGTCTGTAAATCTCTCAAATTAGCTAACATACAACAAGAGAGGGGTCAGACAGCTTGCTGCACCGAGTTAACGACTCAAAAATACACGAACTGTTGGGGTATTTTTGTGAATCTTAACAAGTCTATCCCATTCCCCCTTATTTTTATCAATTCTCTTTCATTTAATTTTAAATATATAAAAAACACTTAAATAGGTATTGTACCTCTTGTCATCAGCTCATCCTATGTACTGCTCTATATGTGTTGCTTCAGCGCTTACAATCATGTGCTCACGCTCCGAACTTTGAGTTCTTGGGACCTCCCGTCTCTTGCCCTGTGTGTGTTTTTCACTCTCTGCCTTATCACCTGAATGTAACTATAATAAGGTTTGTAGAGCAAAGAATGTGTCTTTTTTGGAGTTAGATGCTTTTGCCCACTCTCTCCTGACTGCTGATCAGGCCCCAAATGTGATCGTGCATATTGAAGAGATACTCTCTATGCTTCGATGGTTGTTTCACTTGCTCAATCACACTGTGTTTCTACTGTCATATTGTGAGATTTTCAGGGGGATCGGCGCGGGGCCCACCCTCACCCTCCCACTCTCCTACTCGCTCACACAGAATAACCCAAACCCCTCAATGTTGGCAGGGGTGTGTTGTTTTGTGGCACCAACGCACATTGGGTAATGACACTAACCTTGTGTTAATGTTTGTAATAACTGATCCAGGTCTGTTCCCTAAGATGTGGGTTGTAAAGACAGTTCGTTCTGCATGGTGTTTGAATTGGGTATCACTCCTACTCCTCCTTCTTGTCATGTCTAGGCTTTTTGGCATCTCGTTCTCCAAACTCATCTTCCTCTTGGTCTCCTTAACTTCTTTATTCTTCTTCCTTAGCATATCCACTTCTCTTACTCGAGCTCTACTTAAAAGGTCATCAAGCATTTGAAAGGAGAGACTACCTCTCGAATATCGTCACGCAACATCCTTTGAAATCTTTCAACCTTGAGCTTTTCATTTCCATGGTATTCGGGGCAATAACGAATCAAATTGTTGAACTTCTTCAACAACTCATTCACCGTTTCATTAGTTTGTGTAAGAGTTTGAAACTCCTCTCTAATTCGGTCAATCTCTTCGGCGGGGGTATATTCGGCATTGAACAACTCCTTAAATTTCTTCCAAGTACACGATCCTATCTACTCTTCACCCTTCTCACAATCCTTTCCTTCCCACCATATCTTAGCACTATCACGAAGGAAATTTGAAGCAAAGTTAACTTTATTCTTCTCTTTACAATTACTAGTGCGAAAAGCACCTTCCACGGCGGCAAGCCACCTCGGACTAGCAATTGGGTCAAGAGCCCTATTAAACTTCGGCACATCACATGCCGTGAAATCATGATAACTTGCCATCTCATTCCTATAGTCATTCGTTATTTTCTCTTTTCCTTACTTAAATTCTTCTTAGATCCTTTTTGATTATTCTTAAGAATTGGTCGGTTATTTGGCCTATGTTATACGGCCAGTTACATTCTTGATTGCTTTTCCTACTTGTTTATTTATCATTGATCTTAGGGCTTTGGAATCCTCTTCCGTGAATCCTCTAAAGTTGGGGTCCTCGGAGCTAGAGGAAAGATCATACATCATTTGATATTCTTGTTCCGCTAATCAAATACCAATATTGTGTGGGCTGTCCTGGGAAGTTGTTGAAGCTTTTAAACTTCCTTATGACGTGACATTCTTGTCTATTTTCTTCTTTTGAAAATAAGAGCTTGTATTGATCTAGTGCTTATCAGCGAGGCATTCTCGCACAGAGACTGATGCTGAATTCTCTTGATTTATGAGTATGTTGTCAAATTTCTATATAAGAATCCAGTGAGAAGTAAATTAAAATAAAAAGTGGTGAGAAGTGACTAAAATCACACATTTGAGATGCAACGACTTTCATTAGATGCATTTTTATTCATCTAGATGCACCATATAAAGTTTCGAAAGTTAATTTGATGTGTAGATGGTGCAAATTGATTTTCATGATTTTGACACATGTAGAGGACCAAAAAATAAGAGAAATCATGAAATGCATCTAAAATACGTATATGCATCTAATTAAAAGCTAGAAAACACATTATGATGTATTATAATGTATCTAAGATTATAAAGATGCATCTAATTCAAGTCGATTCATCTCGAATATGCGGTTATAGTTACTTCTTATTTTAAAGAAACTTCTCATTTGATCCTAACTCATGTAAAATAAACATATTTCTTAAACAAACTGTTACTAGTTTGATCGAGCAGTTTATTTTATCAATTCGGTTCATTGAATTTATTTATTTAAAAACTGAGTTTTGTTGAATTTTATGCTACATTCCTTAGCCGCCAACATAGATTTCGTTAACTAATTTTATTTGTACCAAAGATTCCAGAAACTTTTACTTGTACCCCTTGCGTTACATATTCTATGGCAAAAGGGAATCATTAGTCATATTCCATAAAAATCATAGTCCAATGACTTTCACATGATCATTAAAACTTTACATGTAAATTGCATAGTCTTTTCGGCGCTTCAAATTAAACTTTCACTATTATAAAACCCCACAAAACCCAGGAACACCGGGTTACATTAAATGTTTTAAACCCACTGACCCGATCCGATTCTCAATTGTCATTAAACCAAAACCCGCGTATATCAATATACTCCCTCCTCACCTCCTTCCACGTATATCAGATGAAGAGGGTTACGTGTCTTAATTATCTTCATCGTCTTTCCTTCCTCTCTATCTGTCCTACTCAGTTATCATAGAAACACACACAACTAGAGACACAAACACAAACACGTACTATGCACAAATCCGTTTAACATTTTTTTTCTTGATCTCATAAACCGACCCATGTGTTTCATCAAAGCTTTGGTTGATCTGTTAGCATGTGATGATATGTAAGGTTTTTTTTATTCTTTATTGTTTATTATGCTTTACTCTTATTTAATTCATAGTTTATCTGGTTTCTTTTTTTTTTCAATTTCTTTCGAGTGGTTTTTTAGGGTTCATGAGGTGATGAGGCAACTATGTATAACGAAGGTAAGATTAGGGTTATATTTTATATTTAGGATTTTTGTTGAGTTTAGATTAGGGCTTCCTTTCACTTTGGGGGTTATGTTTTTTTCTTTTTGGTTTATAGATTTTAGTTGTTGTTATAAACTTATATGTCGCGTACCAAGTGTTTGATAAAATGTTTTATTGACAGGTTGCGAAAAAGTTGCGTGACCGGAAAGGGATTCGTCGCGTTTTTCATCGAATTAAGTATGCATAAAGAAAGGTAACTTCTTTTATATAATTATATTGGTTTGGGTGTTTTCTTATATATATTAATTGTGAATTGTAGTTGTTTACTTGGTTAAATGATAATGAAAGAAAAACGAAAAAGATTCATGGTTTGCATTTGTAGCTTAATTTGGGCTATACTTAAAGTAAAATATTAGGTATATAAATTAGATACATGATAATAAGAATGTTGAGAACGATCATAAAGTTAAGCTTGGTAAATATGAAAAAGGTGAATGAGAAATTGAGAACGATAAGGGTGAAAGCAGTAACACATACAATAAGTGAGATCATAAGACAACATTATTTGATTAACGCTGAGTATGGATACTTATGTTATATCTTTCTTGGTGTAGGAAGATGATACGACCCGCAGGAAGAACTTCAGAGGTGGATTTGACATCTATGCTGTCATGAAAGACACAAAAATGGCTAGACAAGATTTAAATTTCGCCATAGATAAACATACAAGATGGAGTTGCCGCATTTAAGGATGTTTTGCATTGTAAGTGATTATGTGTCCTGAACTAATAATAAGCTTTAACAAAAAATTCCACTGAATTAAGGATTTATATATGAAGTTACACCCCTAGAGGGACTGTTCTTCGTACTTATCTACACATTGTATAATGTATATAAAATGTATGTGCTCGATTGCATCATGTTGTGTTGTCTATCTCACTTTTGGTAACGCATTCTTTCAGGACGTGATGCTGAAACTCCTCTTCATCATGCTGCAAAAAGAGGTTTACAACAGATGGGAAAGTTACCATGGCCATGGTGGACGAGCCCAGATCAAATGGATCCACAACCATCTGCAAGGTCAGGGTGTCACATATTTTACTTCGGCTTTGTAATTATATCTATGCTTTTTTTGTGCTTTTATTTGCTTCTGTTAATTTTAAACTGTTACTTCGTTACATCAAATGATAAAAATAAGATTATGTTACATCAGATGAGTCGGTTCAGTTAATAAGGGGGTGTTTGACATTGCTTACTTTTATCCATTTTAAATATTAATCGACTTTTTGAAAAAAAGTATACTAAAGTTATTTTCAGAAAGACGACCTTAAAGTATACCTATTTATTGGTAGAAAAAAAGAAGCATCCCTTAAAAACTAACACCCTCTTACTACATGGCCTAATTGCTATTTGAATGGATATGAACTATTAAGAGTTGATGTGTTGACAGATTTGGAATTTTAGGGGGTTCATGATAATTGTATATGGAATTTGGAATTATTTTTAACTATGGATTGTAGCAGTTGCATTACTATTAAATCATGAGGTTATACAACTAAGGTATTATAATTTTTCTTTATTAGCTCAACACACTTAGATGGTGTCACATGGGAAGACAAAATACCAGCGTCCATGACTCGCTGCTGAAAAGGACATGGCTACTCATTGCTTCTCCAAAAAGCAGCTTTCAAGTATGTAATCATACCTGTTTGACCCGTTACCCTTTTACTTAAGATCTTAAATTGACCCGATGACATAAATGGTGCAAATTTTGTTTCATTTGTTAACTTGTATTGAATTGACCCGCTGACAAGAATGGTAGAAGTTTATATTAAATCAAAGTAAAATACACTAACAATACGAACAACTGACTTTTTTATATATTTGAACCCATGAACCATTATTTTAGGTAAAATGTACACAAGTACCTTTTACTAAGACAAGTTCTCATCGTACGCAATTTTTTTGTAATTAGTTATTGTAATCCTTAATGCATAACAACAACAAACTATAGTTTTCGTCTGATCAGACCAATTTCTTGTAAAATTTTGATAACGAAGCTACTACTCCGACTTATCTGACCATCTATTTATGATATAGTTTCATGCACCAAGTGAAATACTAAAGAAACCATCATAATCAGATGAGATAGTGACAACATGAGTTTTATGTGTGTCTGTAGTCTTTGACATCAAAAATTCAAAAGTCATAACTTCTTCGACACATAAATACATAATTAAAATACTTGAATACACATGCGATATGTATCGTCATAATCTTTTTAAAGCAAGATTGCAGCATAAGTCGACTTGAGACTCAAGTCGACCAAATTTATAAGATTACTTAGATACATGGTGACAACAATTACATGTGTGCTCTTATCCAGACACTGTTTTTTATAAAGTGACCCGGGAACCAAAATACCATTATTCCTCCAATCAGTTAATCATGTTTAAAATATTAACGAGAATTGAGGCTGATAATAGATCGGGCAGCACCTTGAGTTATCTTTACATAGCTCACATAGTCGCCATAGTGCATTGTAAATAGTGTGCTCTGGTAACGGGTCAGCTGAATACTCTTCCTCACTGATTTTGTTATGGTGCAATTGTATCCAGCTTTACGTATCAAAGAATCAATGGCTTTTATAACTATAAAGCTTGACATACACGTGAAAAGACGGGCTGGCTATAGGGTTGGGTAACAGGTCAAAACATGGCCTTCTTAGTACATGCTGAAACAAGTCAAACCGGATTAACCCTTATCATCATGCTTCATTTTTCTTTTACCAAAAGTGGATCATGATTAAAAATATAAGGTGGTCTGTTATACTTTAGATTTGCGCCAAATATGTGTTCTACCGCTATATTTTCCCGTTACGTTTTGTTCTCGATCTTGGCAATTCCCACTAACAACCTAGTTAGCTAATTGACACTAAACATCCCACTAACGATGGGGTTTAGCTGCATGCGGGACACATGGAATCCACTTATCAGTATACTTAGTTATTCATATATGGTTAGTGTTGGTGATTTGTTTATTGTCAGGGGTGGCTACGGTTGTTTACTTTGGGTATGGTTATTCAATTTTTTTATGACAATGTTGTTTATGTTATTCATTATCAGTTGCTTTCAGTTTGTTTTGGAATATGCTATCTGAATTTTTTTATGCCAATGTTGTTGTTTTACTTTGTGTTGATTAATGAGCCGAATCTTTCATGCTTAGATGGTATGTTTTATAGTATGTTCTTTAAATCCTGTAAGTTTGGTCTTTGATAGGTTTGTGTAGTTGAAAACATTTTTTGGTTGATGTTTTACAACATGTTGTTGTTATGGCTGTTACATAGGCTTAGGATAACATGTTGCTGTTGTGGTTGTTTCATAGGCTTAAGCATTTTGCTCTGTTGTGTAACGAATTTGGCATGGTTCATCACATGGTGCTCTTTAGAACGTGCAACTGTTATGGCTGTTACGTAGGCTTAGGATAGTTTTCTTTACTTAAAAGCACTTTGGTGTGTTGTGTATTGGATTTGGTATGCTTCATGACATGGTTCTCTTTAGAAGATGTTGGTGTTATGGCTGTTACATAGGCCTAGGATATTTCATGGCTTATTTTGTGTTCTATGATTTTTATGACTGTTTTGTTGTTTTAGTTGTCAATGTCTGTTTTCAGTTTTGGGTAACTTCTAAACATTTTATTTTTTTCTTGATGATTCCTTTTGTGTTTTACGATTTTTATGATCGGTTTGTTATTTTGTTTGTGAACGTGTCTTTTGATTTTTGGGTAATTTCTAAATAGTTTATGTTTTGCTTGATGAACTGTATTTCAAAACACTTTTTTTGTTCGTCGTGCTGTTTTAAAACTGTTTGTTTTTAAGTATGCTTAAACTTTCAATTTTGGCGTTCGTTGTTTATTACACTTGGATATATAAGTATGAAGTGGAAAAGAAAGTTTTTACCTAAAACTAATAATCTTAACCAACGTGAGAACCAAATATCGGCCTTTATTTCGAAAGAGCAACGTGCGACATCTTCTCATTTAGACAATCAACATGAATCTTCATATATTCATCGTTCTATTGTACCATCTGAGACGGTTTCAGAAGCTCTAGATTGTCAGCTATCTGTTGAAGTTGAAGGTAATTGCAACGTATTATATCCTTTTTTGGTTCAATTTTTTTAGTTTTTGTTTTGTATTACTTTCCTTGATTCGTATTTTTTTCTGCTTCAGATTCCCTGAAACACATCTCAAAGACGGACAATTCTGAAGTCTGTACACGCAATGTATTGACAAGGTGTCCTTTGAATTCAGCTCAACCTGCAAATAATGATTGCCTTGGTGTGGGAGAGCGGTCTTCAGGTGTTTGAAAGATATTCTCAGTTGTGTGCAAGGAATACAACGTAGGAACATTCACTATCTTTAGCAATTCATGAAGATAAACCCTTTCTTGCCACCTACGTCTGGATCAAATGCATGCATCTCAGGTATGGTCACAACAACATGAGTTACATATTGTCTTAATTTCTCATCAATTCTCGCGTGAGTAGTTATCAGTTTTTTGTGCTGATTTCGATTTTGATTTAGACATATTGTCCTGTTATTAGTTTCATCCAAAATAAGCACGTTTTAAAGTGAATAAGGCACGACCCACGTAGTTGGTGTTGCTGTAACTACTACCATATCGACCTACGAGTATAACATTACAAAAATCACACTTTAAACTGTGATCATGGTTACAATACTTAAGATACTTTAGTCATAAGTTTGTCTTATCTTGATCTCTATTCATCAGCTGCCACTTTGGTTGCGGCCCAGTGTGTCGAGGCTGCAGAGGCTATTGGAGCCAAACTCAGATATCGCATTGTTGCTGCTAACGTCGAAAATGCTACATCCACAAAATTTCTACAAACAAACTTCCACAAAGTGACTTGTCACCAATTAAATCATTTTATTCATTTCTCTCTCTTCCTTTTAATTTTTCATCATAATATCAATGCATGCCAAATCATTTTGTGAAAAGTTCTTTTGTAAAACATTTGTGGATGTAGCATACCTCTGTTGCTTCAATTGGTGAGCTTTGTTTTTTGTTCAGCTTTTTATAGGCGGTGTTTGTTTATGCTCACTTGGTCAGCTTATGGCGTTTTTCAACTTTTGAGAATCTAACAAGTTTTGATTTTTACGCCAATGAGCTGATCAGATTTAGCTTATGAGCTTAAATTAGCTATAAGCTCACAAGGTAAAGAATGTTCTAACCATCTGATTTCTATGTTCTGCAGGATGTACAGTATTAACCCGTGGAATGCGGGTATTAACACAGGATTAAGCGGTATTACAACGAATTGGAAGGTGCCAATGCTATGTAAGTAACATCTTTGTGCTTGCATTATTTCTTCATATCATCCATTCACAATCAGTTAGAACTCGATAGTTTAGTGTCCTGATTTTAACAGTTATATGTTGTCATTATTTCAGTGTTGCAAAATGAAGCCACAGTTGATTTATTTGCAGCTAAGATACAGATACATAAGCAACCTCTTGATGTTGCAGACTATATATTGATAGGAATAGAGATGTCGGTTGTAAAGGTGTTTAATGGTAAGGTTAATGTATGGAACTACCTATTGTCCAAGACTTCCAGCCTCCAAGACTGTCAGCCAAGACTTCCTTAAAGCCACTACCTTTTGAAGTTTCCTTCAGATGTAATCTAACTGTAACTCTAAACATACTTAGCTCTAATAACCTATTATGTATCCCTTTTGTCTACAAACGACTACAAATGTGGCTGATCCGGCAATGATCAGCAGTATAATGGGTTGATTACATAACATACATAACACAAGTAATCAAAATCACCGTCCGCCAAGCATCCCGCAGCGAAACGCAGGCAAGCAAACTTGTTTATATACAAATTTGATTTATGATCAATAAATATAATCCTTAAAATTCTATAAGATTCAAAATATAAGACCTTACAGTCTCTTTGTATAGTATTCACGTGTCAATGTTGTAACTTAATCATGTACGTGGAAAAAGAAAGAGTAGTATGACCAAGTTATTCAACTTTAATCTTGTTTTATCAACGTCACCAAATGGTCTTGACTCTTTTCTATTTTTTAAAGTTATTTTCGATAGATAAAAAGTTATATATAACTGTTCAATAATTGTATACCCGTAGCAACTCACGATTATACACATACAAGTACTGTTTCGTGGTTTTGTAGGTGGTACTATTATATCCAAATTTCAGATGAAGGATCTTTAACTAAAAGGTAGGAAGGATTATATTAAAAAAAGAACTCGGAACAAGTCGCGGCAAGAGAGCGTGTTAAATCTATCACGTTGCTATCGTAATGATGACGGAGGCACAATTGGAGGTGGCGAATGGCTCGATATGATGTTAACTTTTTTTTTTTAAAGAATTATATTGCATACATTGTTCTGTATAAATTATATTGCGATATCCAAGTTGGCAATATTATTTCAACAAACAACTAGAACTTATTAGCTTTAATTCAATTACGTAAGTGTTGTGTTGCTTGTCATTTTTTATAATTTGAGGTAGGCCCATTCATTAATTAATTACTCCGTAATTACTTAAAAGTCTACCTGGATGCCAAATACAACTTTGCAAACTTTATAAAAAAACACCGTTCTCAAAATTTCAACCTGCACTATATCTCCATGCTTTAGTGTTTTTTTTCTTTCTAAATACTAAAAGTTGGTAATTCAAGTTTGCACAATACATACAAGAACAAGTACATCTACGTCAAATTAACAGCCTCATATAAAAGAAAATTTATCTTTATATAACCTGGCACAAAATGATCAAATTATGAAAATTACATAGTTACATTTACACTCAAAATTTTGTTATACTGTTAAAACCTACTCGTTTACGTTCATAATTAACAAACCAATTAAATATTGAAATGGTGTGAAACTAGTTGAAAATTTCAAAATAGGTCAATATAACTTGCTTTTTCCATAAAAAGTAGATTGCATGACACATAATTAGTAAACATATACTCTATATCCGAACCAAGCTTAAAATACGATGCGGTAGGTGATAATATTATTGTTGTAAAACGGACCCGCATGTTAAAATAGTGATTAAATACATTTTTAATAACACTTCTATCTATAGAATGATAAATTAGATGTTTTAAAAATCGGTTTTTTAATGGGCAAATGGTTTGAAAAAACATCGGACTTGTCACGTTTTTCTTTTGTAAGCTATGAACTTTTAATTTTTCTTTTGTATGCCTACACTTTGCTAATCTTCATATTGTAGCCATGATTAACAACAAAGCTGCAAATCTTAATACAAAAGATACCGTTATCTATCTTCCCCTTTAACCCTTTAACTTATTTTTTTAACAAAATCACCCCCTTTACCCCTTTATTTTCCTTATACTCATTCATAACACACTAATTCTTTTTCCCCCAAATTCCCTAACGGTCGAAAATCAAATAAACCCTAATCATGCCATCTTGGACTTCATCCGAATCCCGAGTAATTAGTGGTAGGGTTGAATACTTTTGTAAATGTAATCGTCAATTAACAGTACAAACGGCAAAAATAAGGAAGAATTCGGGTAAGCGATTTGTAACATGCTCAAAATGCAATATTTATGATTTTTTGGATGATGATCTTCCAAGTGAATACTACAAAGAGTTATTGTATGAGATGTTGCAAAAGCATAAACAGTTGAAGAAGCATGTGGATTATGAACAATTGATTAATGTTCTTGCTATGGACAAGTCAAGGTTGGAAGAAGAGTTGAAAGCTACAAAGTCAAAGCTGAAATTGTATGATAGGTTGTTTTTCATCATCTTAGGATCTTTCTAAGTGGTTTGTGTTGGATTTGGTATGCTAATAGCTAAGTAATGTGATAGTCTAGGTGTTATGGTAGTAATGTAATGGTTTAGGTTTTATGTGTGTAATGTTAGGATCTTTTGTTAATGTATAACACTATGAATGTTTGTAATGTTAACTTTTATGTTCTTAATGATTATGTAACACCCCCAAATTGGGTCGCAGCAGAAAGTATGTTCCGGGAGCGTTACTTCATAATACCATTGCACAAGACTTGGGACAACGACCTCTAAATGTGTCGTTTGAAAAGAAATCTTGAAATGTTTGGACTCCAATGCACATCAAGTAAGCCAAGCATCTAATTCACCTGAGAAAAACATGCTTAAAAATATAAACATAAAGTTGGTGAGTTCATAGATTTTTGTAAGTATAAATGTTGGATCAAAGATTTGTAAGAGTACATGACCATTTCAATCATTATAATAGTCACCAAAAATGTATGTATGAATGTTAAAATCAAAGATGTGTATGACTATTGTATCCCATACAATAGTCACAAAAAGTTAAGTATAGTTGGACCAAAGCTTTTGTAAATGACCATTGTATCCACTACAATAGTCACCATATGTGTCCTTAAAAATATTACCTTTGACCAATAATTGATTATTTGTTAACAACACTTGATTTAATATTTTTATTGTTTATATGATGATATTATATAAATGGTTTGATTGTTTTATAATTAAATTATTACAAGTCCTCTAATTTAATTAATAACACATCTATTAACACTAAAGATTCGGTCCTTCAAATAAATGTGCAGGAGCTCATAATGAGTGGGGAAGAGTTCTTTATTAGCTTCAATGAAATCCATCCAAGTACCCCGACTCTACATATGCCTCCATTTACTGCTATTCATTCGGTTAACCTAAATCCAGACTCTACATATGCCTCCATCTACTGCTATTCATTCACTTAACCCAAATCCAATATAATTCATAAACCCTAACCCTCCACCATCATTCGTAAATCAAGGGGGATTTCAAGATTCAATTATTCCAGATTATATTCATAGAAAGATTATTGTTTTATCAACTGAAAAACAATGAGTATGTTTATCCAGTTGAGACCTAATTTTGTTTTCAAGTTTGAATTCATTTAGTTCTTCAATTACTATTTTACTTAGTTTATGTGAATATTGACTTCGATTGCATGAGACGCACCAAGTTTCAATTATATGAATATTTGCAAATTGGTTTTTCGATATGTTCCATGACACAAAATTGAAGCAATTGAAAGAGCCCAACTGAATGATCCAAAACGTGTCCCTCAATGTTTGACGATCTTTTAGCATTATCTGATTAAGTGTCTTTTTGGTTAATTTTGACAGGTTAGATGGATATTAGTTTTGATGAAGGGTCCGAGTCGTACAAGTGAGTTCTTTTTTTCATTATTGTATTATGTTAACTTTTATCTGATTAGAACTTCAGAATTATTCTAAAGTTGATTCTCTTTGTAAATACCCTTTTAAAATCAATTTTTTTCACAAATAATTCATCAACCAAAGTATAAGTTACTGGGTTCGTCATGTTAGGATACCACACATGATAAGCTACTAAAGTATAAGGAAGGGAAACCGGTTCTTGAGCGGTTCAAGCTTTATGGTCCTGATGGAAAAAGTTACTAGGCCTGATGGAATCTAAGTACAGCGTGTTCGTCATGTCTCTCTCACTCTCACACGCGCGGTAGAAGTGTGAGTGCGACTGATGAAGATGACGTTTGATGAATTAATACGATGATTAACTTGGCATTTGAAAATGTACATTCTGCAACCCTATCTTTCTCTCAAGATGCTGTTATTAATTCATGTACAAAAAGCAGGAAAACAAGAAATGGTAATCAAAGAGTAATTTTGAACTTTTAATACGTATTTAGTTTATCAAGTGTCTGCTTCTCAAACGCAAGGTTTGAATTAATAACACGACACCATTTTTCATGTTTCAGATGCCTTCTTCAATGGCATCATCAACGTCAGGGCTGCAGTGGAACGACAACACATTAATGTAGCCGAAGTCGACATAAAACACAACTTGGTCCAAAGTATAGATAACACGCACACACCTCCTACAAATTAATAGTAAGTTTCGTTGCCTAATGATTGTATAAATGGTTTCTCTTTATCATTCTACAATAAGTTCTTTGATTTTCTTCATACCACTTTTGGATGAAACTTTAAGGTTAGGTTCAAATTGATTTTGATTATGCTACAATGAGGTCTGCATATATTTTTGAGATCTTTAAAACATACATTAAAAAGCATAAACCATAAGAACTATCACTCTAATTATATAGAGTGTAAACTGCATTTTATCATACCATTATAAACGCTCTTCACAAAAATAATACAAAGTAATAGTAGCATTTTCTCAACTCTGAATAGAAATCGATGCAAACTGAGGAATACCGAAGAACATAATACATATGTAGATATCTTGCCCTCATTAGCTTATAGGGGTTGTTTCATATTCATACTATAAAAATCAAAGGGTGTGAACACTTGCTTATGTAGCCAATAGAAATATGATAAGATTCCTCGCCCACCCGTCACATTAACACACACACTTAAACTCGACTCTGCCTTTTTATTTTTGCCATCATCAATCACACACACAAAATACTTAAGAAATAAAAGAAATGCCTTGAATAAGAGCACCAGTGAACTATTCAGAAGAACTTGATCGTCATCCTGCTCTTAAAATTAACACCAAGGTAACCAACACTTTTTCTTTTTCTATTAATGATTAGTTTTGTTTTTCTGTTTATGATTAGGTAATGGATACAAAACAGATAAGTATTCCTAGGTAGTATAAGAATAAGATTGAGCAATTCTGATATAGATGAGAATCAGAGACTTATCATTTGATCCAAGTTAAATCTGTGCGAAAACTTTGATCATCGCCTTATATCTGAATTCGATACTGAAATTGTGCTCCCATACTGAAACTGTGTCTACATTTTGTTCTTCTTATTTAATTGTATCTGAATTCCATAAGCACTCTTTAAGCTGATTAACTTTGATACAACAACCATTTAATGCCGAGCCACCACGTCAAGCATTAGTTTCTTCTTATGTCACTCCCACGGAATTCTTTTACAAGAGAAGCCATGGACCAAAACCGGTCGTTGATGACTTACAAAGGTCCTAATAATAAACCATCTATCTTTTCATACTCATATGTTCAATTGTTGATATCGTCTTAGCTGTTATGATTTGTTTTTCATTAACATATATTCTATGTCGTTAAATGGCCAGATTAACAAACCCAAAGATCTCTTTATGAAAGCTCTTTCTACATGGCTTCAGATTATAGCAAAGTGAACATCCAACATTCACCATGAACCTTCAGTTTTCTTTGATATAATAAACTGTGTTTGCATATATCAGTTCATTAAGTATTTAAGCTTACTTGAAACCATACCTTAGAAGTAGCTCATATTAACATTTGTCTTAAAATTGATTAATGCTCATATATAAGTACAAATTTTCTTAATATGTTCCGATTTTGAATTCTGCCAAGTTAATTTATCAGTTGACTTTTGGCAGAGTAGTTGGAATACATCTAATCGATGCTCCGGTGCCACAACCTGTAAGTACATAATATCTTTCCTATTCCTACTTTAATATATTTTGAGATAAACCCATTACGCTTTTCCCCATATGTCTGAAGGATTGTTCAATTCTGTTAATGGCTGGACGTTTATGTTTGCTCCCTTATTATTCACTGATCACAATAGAAACAGATATAAGAGCTCACTTGATGTCTTATGGGGTTTTCATATGTTCCTTACCACCAGTAAGCTTTATTTCAACTTATCGTGTTTTGACCCATTACCCGAGCCACCCAATTTAGTTTCTTAACCGTATACTGAGTATATGTGTTTCTTTACAATTTACGTATCTTACAATTCACATATAATGCTGAATATGACCGCACACATATATCATGTGTTATATATTAGTGTATGCATGTGTCCTATGATATAGGGGGGCCAAGAGTGGGTCAAATTGTTATGACAGCAGCTGCAAAAAATCTAACTCCTGTGACACTAGAGTTGGGTGGAAAATGCCATGCTGTCGTTGGTTTCTTATTCACAAGTATGTATTCATGTCACTACGTTTAGTATTTGATCTTTTATGTCCACCAGGTATTTTTTATTCTTTTCGTTAACTTTATGTTTTTTGAAATTGGTTTGGATATTTGAATGAGCTTAACTAGATTGGTGTTGTTTGGTTTAATGTTATGTTTATTTCTTGGAAGTGAAGAAAACTTACATGAACAAGATATGATCCATGGGTCCGTTTCGGATGTGGCTATAAAGATGGAAACTAAATTATTCATACAACTTGATTTATGGCTCTTTTTATCCAACATTTGTTCTTTGTTAAGAGAAATGCGATGAAAAAATATGATCCTTTTATGAATACGGGAGTGTTTGGGTAAGCTTATTTGAGCAAGTTACTGGCTTAGCGTGATATCAAAATGCAATGAGCTGATTTTAGGTGTTCGGATTGAAAGATGTTGTCAGCTTATTTAGATATTTTTTGCACACAACCTAATAGACGTCAACACAATACGCACACAACCCGTGTGCAACGCACGGGTCTGAATGGCTCGTCTTGTGTATACTTTATGTCCTCAAATTTATGGTCATCATTCTTGTTCAAATAAAATATCCACACACTTATTTATTTATAAACTTTATAATTAAACTATTTGACAATTAATTAATCAAATTAATTTATAAATTAGCCAACACTTGTATAAAGTATGTTCTTGCATTTTAAACATCATTCCATCATAGTTAATTAAATATTCGAATTATGTACACGTTTGTTTTATCTTATAAACTTATAAAATAACACTAGATGGTGATTAACAATATAACAATTATATAAATATGAAAATGAATAATTAGAAAATTTTAGGGTTTATAATGGACCTTAAGAGAGTGTATGAAGATGGTAACACAAATTAAACCCAAGTATTTAACCCCAAATACTTATCAAGAAACCCTAAAAACCCTAGTTTCTTTCTTTAATCAACCCTTGTTTAATTTATACCCAAGCTTCTAAATCACCTTGATACACCTTATATATTATATCTAAAAACACTTGTATGCTTATAACCTTGCTAAAATCAAAATGATAGAAACCCTAATTGGGTATTTTGAGTCGTGAGTTGCTAGGAAAACAAGAGAGAAATTTGTGAGAGTTTTACAATGCAAATGGGAAGTGTGTAAAAGCCTTGCATTGATGGCCGAAAATGTCGATCACCTGTGTGCTGGGCCGAAGTTGGAGAAGCTCAACTGACTGGTCCAGAATTGATCCAAGAAATAACGGAAAAGATCGTCCTAATCAAGCAGAGAATTCAAGCCACTCAGGATCGACAAAAGAGCTACGCTGATTTGAAGCGAAAGCCAATGGAGTTTGAAGTTGGGGATAGGGTTATGCTCAAGGTCTCACCTTGGAAAGGGGTTGTACGATTCGGTAAGCGGGGTAAGTTGAACCCGAGATATGTCGGACCTTTCAAGGTGTTAGCCAAGGTTAGGAAGGTTGCCTACAGGCTAGAACTTCCTCAAGAGTTGAGCAGAGTTCACCATACTTTTCATGTGTCTAATCTGAAGAAATGTTACACTGACAAACCATTAGTTGTGCTGTTGGAAGGAATTCACGTTGACGATAAGCTCCAGTTTGTGGAAGAGCCCATTGAAATCATGGAACAGGAGATCAAACGATTGAAGCGAAGCCGGATACCATTGGTTAAGGTTCGCTGGAACTCTAGGAGAGGTCCTGAGTTCACCTGGGAACGTGAAGATTCGTTCAAGCAGAGATACCCACAGCTTTTCACAAACCGGGCTTCGTCATCCACTACAAGGTCTTAAGCTTTGAGGACAAAGCTCTTTTAACGGGTGGAGACTGTAACATTTCTCAATTTCAGGTCATTTTACGACTCCTATTATTCGTCACTATTTATTTTGGTCCGATACGCGTTTACTTTTAAATTAACTTTTAAGCTAAATCGCGTAGACTAGAAATAATCATTTAACGTAAACGGTCACCAAATAAATTAAGGTTTACGTCAAACAAGTGTTATATAATTATTAAGAAGATAATTATTAACCTTGCGTATTTTATTTTTTATTGGTCACGTAAAAGGCTTACGTTTCGCAATAAAATACATTTAGACACACCCCGGAAATACCTAGACTTACCTAGACTCAAGCCAATACCCACTTTTAAACCTTAAACACAAAATTTAATCAAATCTTGTGTTAATACCCCACTAGGGCCGAATATTGGAAACTAAACCAACTAGAAATCCTTAAAAATCTTGCTAAGTACATGTACATCTAAGTTTTAATTAAGGTTTGTACTTAATGTTTCCTAGTAAGCTAATACCCATTGGATAAAGACCATTTTTGCTCTCTTTTCTCTTGGATGCCGCGGCAACATGCATGTATGTACACAAACCTTAAGATTTTGCTAAATCTTGGCAAATCTTGTACAAATATTGAGTAATTAAGAGATGTACCTAGGTTGTATTAGCAAAACCATTAGAGTAGTAGAACTATGAACACCTCAAAAACCACTAACCTAGGGCCGGTTTTGGTTTGTTTAAAGAACTAGGAATTGTAACTAGTTACTTGCCTATAAATACTCATCCACACTTACCATTTAACACTCTTACAACTCACAAACACTCAAACAAGAAAACAATACTAATCCTCTCTTGTCTCGGGTCATAAACCGCAAACAAACACCCACACATTTACCCTCAAACCAACAAATAATACTAGGCTTTTCATACAGATTCATAAGAAATAAACAGCTAAGGTTGGGTACTTACAAAATGCTTTGTGAAGCTTAGGTTTAGTTGTTTGATCGTGTATTTACACACTTGGGTTGCAAATTGCTCGCATACACTCGAAACAATTCAACTAGGACTCATTGTAAGTCGTCACACGAACCTATACTCTCATATAGTAGTTATTTCGTGGATATCAGTCGTTAGGCCAAGTTTATTATGATGATTTAGCAAGCCTTTCCTGCTTGAGAACAACATGGTTAAACCCAAGCGAGACATCACATACCTAATATATGCATGTGTTCGACCTTGTGTGGTGCTAGGATACAAGGAAACGTGTATAAAGAGACTTAATAACAAGCAAGGTCTTAAACGTGTACGTTTAGATACAAATGTAAACACCAACGTGAACATTAACTCACACACACGAATATTTTATAAACCACACATAAACTTTTAAAGAAAATGTAACGGTGTGGCTTGGGAAAGTGTATACGATGTTACTAGACTTTTGCATGTGACGAACACAACCATTTCGAGTACTAAATGAGCTTACAATGATTCCTAGTAGCTCAACGAGATCTAACGAAATCCTACAAGCAAACTTAATAAACCAATCGGACCCTATTTGGCCTAATGGCCTACGTACGACCCAAAAACAGGCCTAACAGGCCCGGCTTATGGGTCCACAGAATTAATGCTTATTAGAATGTCTAAAATGCTTATTTGGCTCACATGGACCCTAAAGTATTTTTTAAAAACCAAACCGAACCCTTAACGGGCTTGATAGCCTATTACCATGACCAACGAAAACCCATAAGCCACAAATAAGCTTGGACAGCTTATTTGCGAGCTTAAACAGCTTATAGGACTTATAATAACTTTAGAAAAGCTAATGGACCTTAGAGGAGTGAGTCCAAAAGCTTAAAGGGCCTTATCGAACTCTTAATGGACTCAAAAGCCCATTAACGAGCTTACTAGCTTATTGAATAAGCCATACAGTGAAAACAGATTAATTATAATCATAAGTGCTTAATGAGATAAGAAAATAAGTTGGATCATGTAGTGAAACCCTAATGGACCTTTAAAAACATTTCGGGTTAAGGTTGATAGGCTAACGAGCCCTACAAGCTCGAATAAGATCAAATAAGCTCACCCGAGCTTATTTTCCGGGTGAACAGTCTCACATAAGCTTATATAAGCCAAATGAGTGCTTGTGTGCTTTTGGAATCTTAAATGGACCATTCATTAGCTTAATGGACTTTTACGAGTCCAACAAGGCCCAATAAGCCAAATTAAGCTCATCCGAGCTTATTTATAAGCTGACCCAGCTTATATGGCTTATTGGAGTCCATTAAAACCAAATGCCACTTGCTAGAACTTAATTGGACTTAAAATGTGACTTTTTCAAGTTAAGGGACTAAAAGTGCAAACTTGTAAACTTGGGGGTTAAAACTGTCAAAACTGTTTTCTATAAATTCTAGGGGCTGTCTTGACATTTCTGAAACTTAAAGGGCTGTTTGAAACATATAAGGACTTAAAGTGTAAATTGTTGTAAAGCTAAAGGACTAAAGGTGTAATTATGGAAACCTAGGGGTTTAAAGTGTAAATGTTATATTTTCATAAACATAGGGACTGTTTTTGTAATATAGAAAACCTAAGGGTATTTCATGAACAAAGGTGATTTTAATAACCACTTAACATACCGGACGAGTTATATATTTACCGGATATTATACGAGTTAAACCACGACTTAATAAATATGAATATTTATTAATAATGGTTATACGTATACTAGAACGTGTGTAATCGTATACCTTCCCAAGAGCCATCAAGCACGACAAATACATTAAACATGTGCACCACCACACAAGTGATAACAGTATATATAAACTAGCAATTTATTGTAGTTTATGCATTGAGTCGTTAGCCTAAACTTGTAGACTAAGACTGGCCGTATTTACTTAGGTATTTGACGGTGTGATTCATTCGCCATACTTGGATATATTTATCATTTTCAGAGGACTATTTACTAAGGTGAGTTCATAGCCCCATGTTTTACAGTTATTTAAATGATTTACATCTTTGGGGTGAGAACATGCTTTGTTTTACAAATTGGACGCAAGTGTACATTTTATACTATGATTACGTGTTTGCCTAAGTAGCGATAACCCACTGAGCCCATTATCATGAACTGTCAATTACTAGATTGTAAGCGCGAGTGTTATAAATAGATCTATTTGGGATTGACATCCCCATCCGGGTGAGTAGCTCTCACTGGTGTCACGGAGTGAACCAACGGATGCATACCATGTCGGATTTGGGATGTTGCGGGTTAGAACATCATTCACGGGCAAATATTGGCAATTTATTGCATTCATACATGTCGAGCTTCAGTGTCATGAGCTTAGGAAAACGTAATTACTTTTTATGATGTTTGCATCTGTTGCTTAATCATACACTTGGAATTTCTTGCAGTCCTACCATTTTACATACAATAAACATATGAATTACACCAACTTTAATTGTTGACGTTTTAAAGCATGTTTGCTCAGGTCCAGATAAGCACGCTGGATGGCCAAGAATAAATTGGGAGGTCACTCCTTGGAGAGTTCCAATAGTAAAGATTTGGGCGTATTACATTTGGGAACATTTTTATAAACGAAATCTTTACTTATATTGTCAAACAAATTTGAATTTATGTGCTTATGTAAAATGAAACAAAGTATTTGATAAATCCAATGTATCTTTTTTAAACGACCACGTTTAGTGGTTTTTCTCATATCGTGTGTTATTGAACTATAAGTAACGCCTTCGTATAATCAAGCATTTCCGCGCTACCCAGATTTGGGGGTGTTACGTTGTACATTGATGAGATAGTCGCACGACACGGAGTTCCCGTGTCGATTATTTCAGATCGAGATGGACGGTTTACATCACGTTGCTGGCAAACAGTGCAAAAAGCTTTAGGGACGTGATTAGATATGAGTACAGCTTATCATCCTCAAACGGATGGACAAAGTGAGCGCACGATTCAGACTTTGGAGGATATGTTAAGGGCTTGTGTTATCGATTTTGGTGGTAGTTATCATTTGAGCATTCGGTGTGCTCCGTTTGAAGCTTTGTATGGAAGGAAATGTAGGTTGCCTCTTCTATGGCCAGAGATTGGAGAGAGTAATTTGACTGGACTTGAGTTAGTACAAGAAACGACTGATAAGGTAGTGTTGGTAAAGGAAAAGCCCAAAGCGGTGAGAGATCGTCAAAAGAGCTATGTTGATTATATAAAAGGCCGTAAGCCTTAGAGTTTGAGGTTGGAGATCGGTTTTGTTAAGGTGACGTGCCTTGCAAAGGGATGTAGTTCGTTTTGGAAAGAAGGGTAAGTTAGCACCGAGATATGTAGGATCGTTTGAGATCCTTGAAAGGATTGGCCTTGTAGTTTATAGGTTGAGGTTACCTGAGGAGTTGAGTAGTGTGCATGACACCTTTCATGTGTTAAATCTGAAGAAGTGTCTGGCGGATGCTAATTTGCATGTGCCATTGGATGAGATCAAGGTCGACAAGACACTTCGTTTTGTCGAGGAACCTGTAGAGATTATGGATCGAGAAATTAGGAAGTTGAAACGTAGGAAGATAGTGCTTGTGATAGTTAGATGGAATTTGAAACGTGGTCCTGAGTTTACTTGGGAACACGAAGACCAGATGAGGATTAAGTATCCACAGTTGTTCGTGGACCGAGTTGTTGAGCCTGCTAGTTAAATCTCGGGACGAGATTTCCTTAAGGAGGGGATACTGTGACATCCGTGATTTAATCAGGTTAGTGGTACCTTTAGAAATGGCTAAGTGTTCGTTTTGTGTGATTTCTTGTGTGTGCTAAGTGGTTTGAATAGGTGTATGATATCATTTTGAGGTGTATGATCATCTCATTTTGAGTGCATTTTTGTGTTTTGGTGATATATTCCCATTTGTTTACGTATAGTGATAATGGAATGTAATGACGTGTTGCATGCATTGCTACATCAATTCTTGGTTTTTAAGAGTTAAGCGTTTATAAGAAGTGTAAGTTATTGGAAAGGAAGCATGTGAGTAAAATATGGAAATTTGCAGTAAACTTTCCATAAAACGAAAGTGAAATGTAAAATGAAAAGTTATTTATAGAAAGTCTAGTAGGTAGCGTTTATGTAAAAAGGTTTACTCAAATTAGCTTAGGATTTTATAAAAACTTAAGGTAATGTAAGTAATAGGGTAATTAATAAATTAGAAAAAAATATATATATAAAATAAGGGTGCGTCCGATTTTAGAGATAAAAATAAAAAGAAAAAAATTGTTTTTTTTATTTTAATTAGATTAGGATTTGTTTTTAGATAAGTATTTAGGTAATATATATATATATATATAACCCTAGTCAAAATTTTATCTCCTGCTTCCCTTGTGTTGAGCTGTACGAACCTCCTCAAAACCCTAGAAGAGTCGATTTTCATTAGAGATCCAAGAACATTCCAGTGTTGTGATTTAGGTGCTAAGATTCAAGGTAAGTGTGTTCTTCATAACTAGATTTTATTATTCATGTAAACCTAATTATGATGGATCTAGGGTTTTAATTAAAATACATAATGTTTATGATATATTATGATTGTAGTATGCTTAGGATTGAATTAGATGCGTATGCACGCTTGTGGTTTGGCTAGATTTGCGTTAAAACTAGATTTAGGGTTGAGCAGAATTTTAGGTCGTGTTCAACGACTGTTATCTTGCTGATAAAAATGAGTAATGATATGTTTCTTGAGTCTATGAATAAGCCAAAAGAGTCTACTTTCCAGAAAATCCCGCCTCGAAGGTTTTTAAGGTCGGGAAGTCATTCAAATGTTAGTTACACTAAAAGTTGTCAAATCAGTAAATACGGGTTAGATTTAAGTCATGTTTGGGAAGGTGAAACCTAACTTAAAAGCATAATTAAGCTTAGCCATTCTACAGTAGTTAAGTTCCATATGGCTATTGATAATCCTGTGAAAATTAGCCTCTGAAAGAATGTCTAAGTATGGTAGTTAGAGTGATACATTTTGGTGTACAATCAGATCCAAATTAGGACAGTTTTGAAGTTTGATTTTATTTGAGTTTGTTACACATGTAAGAAATACTTGAGAATCACAAGGTAGTTAATATACTCATAAATGAACATGGGTGATTTTTGGTATAAATTATGAAGGTCATTAAGTAAGGGTTTTGAGTACGTAAACAGACACTAAAATTCTACAATTCTGATTTATGTATAAGTAGCTAGTGTAAATTGTTAATGAGATGGTTAAAGTTGGGCATGGTGTCGGGGTGACCCATAATGGTTAGCTAAACCCTTAGACATCCATCATATGTGTGTTACATGGACTAGAGCTTTTAGCTTGGTCGCGTGTAACCGTGTTTATTTATTTGTATAGTTGTGTGTTGAAATTTGGAAGCTGCATCTGAGTATTCAGATGAGTTTCATAGTCCCTTTTTTTACATTGTTTTTAAATTGGGATGGAAATGATGTAAATGGATTTGAAATATTTTAATTACTGTGATTATGTGTCTTTATTTTGAAAGTGTATGGACTATACTTGGCTATTGTATGTTACGTGCTAAATGCTTATATGTATTTGGATCGGGGGTAACGTTCCTACCCATGTGAAGTGATAGTTTTAATGGATCAGGGGTAACGTTCCTACCCAAGTGTTGATACTTGTTGGATCGATGGACATGTTTCGTTCCCATGCTCGTTATGGTTACATTTGCATGTTAGCTTGTATGATAGTACAGTAATTGTCCTGCCATGTTTGTATTAATCATAGTAATTGTTTATAAGCTTTGATTTTTCGTAGTCCTTAAAACATATGACTCTCACCACCTTTGTGTTGACGTTTTAAGCATCATTTTAAAGTATTCATCTTGAGGAGTTGAAGTTAGGAAAAGTGGCTAGTGAGACCGGCTTGGTTGCATGCGGGTCTTTCTCTAGAGATTTTTTTTATGTCATTTTGAAATTGTTTGATACTTGGTTGTTATTTGATTTGTTTAGACCGTTGGATTTATGTTTCCTTGCGGTATGACTTTGCTATCGTAATGTAAGACTCCTTTATCTTCTGTTAGATATTGTCATGACACATTGTATCTCATTTGTTTATCTATTTTATTTAGTTCTTCTATTGTTGAACCATTGTGTTGTAATGTTATCCATGATGTTTACGCCTGTTGTTCAGCCTAGGCGGGGTGTTGGCATTATTGTCCCTAATTTATTCATTCATTCCAAAACATTATTCTTGTTTGATGCATAGAGGTTAGATGCGTTGTACAATTACCCACAATAATTTAGTGGTGTGATGGTGGACGTATATCCCAACAATCTTATCAATCCCTTTACTCTATAAATACTTATTTCTATTACGAAAATAGATAAGTAATAATTCGTTAAATATTTATAATTAATAATTATAATTATATCTCGGTAAGTCCATTCGGTAACCTTAGTCACCTCAAAAATAATCATAATATGGTTGAAATTGAAACGTTTACTTATAATAAACATATTAGAGAAGTTTCAAGGAAAATTATATTTTTCGTCTTTTAGTGAATTTATTAAATAAATAAAATAGTTAAATAATATTTTATTATTTAAAATCAAAAATCATGATTTTAGGAAAATGTCTAAGGTATATTTGTTACGAAAATTTCGACATGACCCGTAGGCTCATTACAACGTTTTCCAAGGTTTCAAACCTTATTTTCAACACTTTTCTATTCTAATTCGACACTTTCCAACAAAATTCTAAAATCGCAATCTTAACGTTTACTTAAAACGTTTTTCCCAAAATTCTTGTTCAAAAATCTCTTTGCAAACAACCCCCTTTTCACTTTTCAAAGTCCCACCAAAAACTCCTTTTTTTTATAAATAAATGTACTAAATACAGCTTATTGGGTTTAAGGCCAAACAAGGGTCCATTAAGATAATTTATAAGTCAAAGATACGATAAGTCCAAAATCAAGGTCCATTTACATACTTAAGCTCATACTAATAATGAAAATATCGGACCACAATAAGCCCTCCTATTAAGCCACGATTAAATAGACTTATTGGGCCGTGAGCTCATAAGCTCAAAATACGTATATTAAGCTTGAAAATAAGCTACGTATCGCATTTGGTTACTACCATAAGCCTCAAAAATAGTCCATAACATACGCCATAACAAAAAATAATCAAAAATCACTTTCCTAGTGATTTTGGGGAAATTTTCGTGGCATATTAGCCCAAAATAAGACAAGAAAAAGCTTAAAATAAGCGTCCGAATAAGCTATACATGCTACTATTAAAAAAATATGCTATCTAGAATACATATATTTTCAAGTCACGACCACAACATCAAATCCTACAAAAATCTTTTTTTCCTTTTTATACACCCACGAACAATCACCACTTTTTATATCCATTTCATTTCCTAAAATCGATTTCACGGACGGTTCAACTTGTATAACTAACATCTATGCATAAAAATAAACCCAAAAGGACAAACGGAATTTAAATTTGAAAACTTACAGAAAATCTTCAAAAATGTATATTTCGAACGTACCAGACAACCAAACGTTGTTTAAATGAATACCCAAATACTCGTATCAACCCAAAATATCACGTTCTCGATCAAAGTTGGAAAATTTATGGTGGTTTGTTGTTGTGGTGGCGGACGAACAACTTGAGCGCAACAAACTCACACACACACACAACACTCACACTTATGTGTTTTTTTTTGAAAATGAATAATGAATGGTAATGTTTCTAGTGGAAGAATATATCTGTACTTCTTTAGGAACACTTTAGTTAAAAATTAAGACTTCTTTGTACACTTAATCCCTTGACCGGATATGGAATCTAATGAGGCCCACGGTCTTTCTTTTTGTTGTGGGGATCACTTTTATAATCGTAAAACTCGACCGTAAAATTTACCCAAAGTTAATTAGCATTTTTATTCACCTTAAAAATACTTTTCCATTAACCTAGAGTATTCACATGACATATTTTCACTTTAAACCCTTCAAAACTCATTTGGACATTAACGGACGTGTCGGACTCGTTTTTCGGCATTTCTCAAAATTCACGAGTCAAACCACCCGGAATACAAATAACACAATAATACCTTCCAAAAGGGATTATTAATCACAATAAAAACCATAATTCACCATAGTGCTCATAAATAATCATCCCCGTCAACATGGTACAAAATCTGAATAAACTAACAAAAGTCAAATAGTCAAAGGACTATAAATGAAATATTCAAAACACAAAAAGGGCAAAGGTTACAGAAACTGTTGTGTTCAAATCATCATTTTTTGATCACTTTTGAATCCACTTCAACATTGGTTTCATGCGATATCAGCTTTTTCAGCAAAACCACACTCTGAGATTATCCGGGCTTACATTTTCAGATATACACTGCAATTAAATCGAAAACTTTGTTCCTTCTGAACATTGATTGATGTACCTGCATTTAAATCCAGAGTTTGTTTGCTTTTATGAATATTAGGGATATCTACATTTGAACCATGTGTGGGTTCACTGTCAACCTTGCTTGTGCAAGAGTCGAATAACTTTCCTGTAGGAATCCACCTAAGACAAAAAATTTCAAAAATTCTACCCGTGGGTTTCCACCTAAGATCAGATCTAGGAGATGTTTTCTCATACACAGCGGAAGTCTTATTAGGAGAAAACCTATGTCTTGTAAAGATCTGCCTACCAGGTTTCTGAGTATGACTCTTTTGATCTACGGGTTTGTTTACTGTTTCTGGTTTTATAGGATTGAATCTTAGCACGTGAATTCACTTCCTTCAGGAATTTTGTTATACAAGCATCATGATTTGCATTAAAGACACACTTATGACATGTAGAACAAACAAAGTGTTTAGAATCTGAGAAAGAACTAGAACTCTTAGAGTGATCTGCTTTGGGCACAACCGTTATTGTTACGCAACTACTCTTAGATATAGGAAAACTCCTAGGTGTTTGATTGTTGCTCTTAGAATTTTTTGTTCTGTATCATCAACAGTGCTTTGAAATCTAGCAGAAGGCATCACACTAGTTTTTAGTTCCTATCTCTTTCTTGTGTCTTTTTCTTAGCTTCTTTCTAGATAGTGATTATGAACCATGTCATTTGAACTAAATCTTGGCATGTTCTTAGAACTATTCCTAGATTCGCTAGATGCAATCATATGATCAGGTTTTGCAAAATCGGATTCTCTTCTCTTAGGTAAATAGTGTTGAGTGACTGGTCTTGACAAATTGTCTTCACATAAACTTGGAGGCAAAACCCTGTTTTGAAATTTGTGGTCTTTCAGATTTAAACGCATCAGTTGTATAACAAATGATTTGGTTTCTTGTTGATTGTAAAACTGGTTTCCCCATAGACTGGTGTTTTTACAAACTTAGTAATCTACACTATTTCCTTTTATCTTTCTTAATTACATTTTTTAAAGCAACATTGCAAAAACCCTTTTCCTGAATTTGATCTTTTAAATCAGTCATTATAAGAAAGCAAAGAAGTTGTCTGTTCTCATAGTCTTAGATTCTCGTTAATTTTAATAAAATCATAACAAATCTTTGTATGCTTTTTCAGTTTCATTTTCTTTAAGTAATTTAGCCACACTATGTTTTAATTTTCGATGTTCATTGTTTCAAGTACATCATTTCCTTTTTTAATCTTGGCTTTATTACTTTGTTTCATTTCAAAGTTTGACTTGCTCACCTCGAGTTTAAAATGATTTTGATATTTATGTTAGAGAACAATACAATGTGCTTCCATTCTTGAAAAGTCTTTTGAAATTGGTTAATGTCTTTTTGAGTAATATATTTTCAGACTCGAGTGATTGTTCTGAGTAGTCAGTTGTCTGATTATCAAGTGATGAATCAAGCATATGGCTTTTAACTTGACATTTTCAGGATACTGGTCAACCCTACCTTCATTAATGATTTCAGGTTGCTCAGTATGCTGTTGTCCTATAGCAAAAGATATTACATTCAGCAGTCAATTGTACCTCAACCATTGGCTCTTCGTCATATATGGGTCTGATATCTGCATCATCAGCATCTGTATCATTCCTTGACCTGCTGCTGTCATCTTGCACTTCTGATTTTGTTCCACTGCTTTCTGTGATAACCAAATCAGCATCCATTGCTTACCATATCAATCTTACTTCTCTTGCTCTGCATCTGTCTTTTATTCTCCCTTCTATCATACTATCTTTGATGACGTGTTCTTTCAGCAACAGACTTCTTAACATTACCCATGTGTTGGAGTAGTGTATCTTTGAAGTGTTTAACCTCGATTCCAGTGTATTTAACAAAGTACTTGTCTGTCATTTGACTGTCATAATCCAAAGTAAACTGTGAATCGATGAACTTCTGAAACTGGTTGTTTACCACCCAAAAGGCTGCCATGGATCCATCTTCTTGAAATTCATCTTTGTCAAGTTGCTTTTGTAGTTGATCTACATTGAGGAGCATTATACTTGTGAAAGTATCAGCATCTTGACCAAAGAGTGACATGAATGCCCGTTTGAATCCATGTTCGATGCGAGTGCCTTTTAAGTCTTCTTTAGAAAGAACTGAAGGTGTGATTGAAGAGCTCGAAAATATGCATGCATCTTTCTTTACTTGGGACATCCTTGTATTTAATTACATGTACAACTTTTGGTTGCAGAATCTAAGCGGAGTGCTTTCTTTATGATTTGTGGATGCAGTTCTTCTGATTTCTGTTTTCTTTCTCAAACAAGTTTTTGTATGACAACTAACAACTTTCATCGATCAACATTTAATTCTGAACTGTATTTGTAATGATCTTTCTTGTGTATGCATCAACTTCTTTTGTTTCAAACAATTGTGGAGTCGTTATTGACTGAAGAATTATCTCAAGCATGTATTTCCCCAATGGAAATCCCATGTTACAGGATCATTGCTCCTTAGAAGGATTGAGCATTAAATCTTGTATATTTCTGCATATGCTCTTTGAAATCTGATTGAAAGGCATTTTTAAACTTTGCTGAGTTTTGTCAAAGTTAGTGTGCTGCAGTATGAGAAAGTATATCTTTAGTAAGATGCTGTTCTCCGTAAAATCCAAGTCTTAAGAGAATGTTCTCTTGAAGATAGGCATGGTACCAAAATCTTGTAAAGTTTCTGAGAGAAACTTAAATTGTGACTTGACTTCTCTAAGACTGTTCATGCATCTACTTCTTGAAAGTTGTGTCTTATCTTGAACTTTAGAAGGTTGATCACAAGAAACTATGTCATGTGAAGAGATTCGATGTTTGAGTTTGAAAATTGCTATTGGTATTTGACATTTTGATTTGTTGTAAATGGTTATCGGGACTTTATGTAGGTAAAGTGATTGTTGTTGTGGATTGAATTCAATTAACGTTCACGAGATTTTACAAGTCTTTGATTTAAACCAAGAAATGATTTGAACACTTTCCGATATTCACAAACTCAAGAGAAACGTAAACAATGATTAATTGTTGTTGAAATCGTTGTTGTAATCGAAGTACTTGAGCTTTTGTTAACGATTGATGAGCTTAAAAGGACTAACGTGCAATTACTGTTCACTTTGGAGGACTAACGGCTGAATTAGAAGTAATAAGGACTAACGGTGTAAAGTTGTTTCAACAATGAGGGTAACCAATCAAACAAAGAAAGGACTTGTTATGAAATTCACTTGAAACTCAGGGACTGCATGTGTCAAGTTGTAATTTTAGTTTAATAATTAAAAAAAAATTTCCCTCCTATAAGCTTTCTTCTTCGTTTTAAATTTATAAAAAGGTAACGAATTTGTATTTGATCTCGCGGGATGGTACGGTTATCGTCGGTTAAAAATAAATACACCACGTTGATCGAAAAAGGATCACGATCACAATGGTAGTCGTTAGAAGTCCCGATTGAAACGACCATTCTGAACAAACTGAAAAATATCCGATATAGAGTTTCAGTTTTTCCTTTATGCTTGTTTAATCGCCTCCTTTACTGAAGTTGTTAACTCGCCTTGTACATGATTGTTAACTCGCCTCTTTTGTACTCGTTGTTAACTCGCCTCCTTTGTACTCGTTGTTAACTCGCCTCCTTTGTACTCGTTGTTAACTCGCCTCCTTTGTACTCGTTGTTAACTCGCCTTCTAAATAGATTGTTAACTCGCCTTCTTCTTAAGGTTGTTTACTCGCCTCCTTCAAAACTTTAAAATCGTACTATCGTCCTTTTCTTTGTATTTTACACCAGGGAAATCAAAAAACCAACAAAACCCAAACATTACACTCCCTAAATGATGGATCTATGTCTCTGGTCCTTGTTTCTACCCAGAAAGCTTCGTTAATAAGCTCTCTTAACTCACGTATAAGCTTTTTTTTTTGTATAAGCTCAACAATTTAGACAAGGCTTTTGATGAGATGAGTAAAAAGTTTGCACAAATCACCAATGGCTTATGCAGAAAAACGATTAGTCACCCATACTAAAATGAATGAAAGAGAGCTTTTGGTCCAGCTTTTGATGAGATGATAAAGGTTGTAAAAAAACAATTTTACTAAGGAAAGAAAACAGATATAAACGTTTAAGTCACAAAGTTTTGACAATGAAAAACGAATTCAAACAAACACAACTAAAGTATAAAAAACAAACTAAATAAAATATGCAATAACAATCATAAAAAACATTAGCCGACGTCTATTAAGCTAGAATACCCCGAAAATAAGCAAAATTTTAAATTCACAAACGTATCACAATCACCCCTTGGCGATTGTACCACATGTTATCCCAAATTTAACCCATACACAGCCAATAAGCAAACACAGAGAGAGAAACAAAAGATGGAAGATTAGATTAAAAAGAAAGAGAGAGTGGTGGAAGATTACACATACAAAATGTAAGAAATGGCAACCAACACCCTCTCCATGTGTGGAGAGGGTCTTATTTATACCCTAAGCCTTCTAGTTGGCGTATGGGATTATTCTACTTGGGCGGACTTGGTTAAAGTGGGCTAAGAGCCAAAAACATGGACAATTAATACATTACAATCTAAGCCCGTTTATCGACTGGACTATTACTTAACAAGTCTAATCTTTGACTATTAAGACCGATAACATTCTTGTTCGACTTACTTAAAAATCATTCTAACATATACATTTTAATTCCCATCCCCCCACTTAAGTTATACAACGTCTTCGTTGTATAGATAAAACATTTAAATACGGGAATTAAAAGAATTAGAATGAGAAACTCCCTGATATTTTGCTCGATAGATTCTCCATGTAGATTTAATGAGCAAGAATTCCAGATTGTAGATACTTCACCAACATTGTCAATTTCGTTTAGCGAGGTCCTGTGCAAAATATAAGAAAACAAGTGCAATCCATCTTCGGTGTATTTGTTTGGTTAGACTAGAAATAAAACCTAAAACTGTACAAGAAGTTGATACTCCGTATCCATTCCCCAGGATACACCGTATTGGAACCTGTATTGACTGGCCTAACATATAATATGATGTATTCATATAAATGAATCGCGTATAGACTGTACTGACGACAACAGTTTTATGTGCATAAAAATAAAGACTGGATAACGTCCAGGCAGTCAATACACCGTATCCATGGGGTATGGATAAGCCGTATAGACAGTCTAGGAAGACAGACTCAATAAGAAAATTGAAAATACATTCCGGGTTGTCTCCCGACAAGCACTTTTTTTATAGAAAAGTTTCTAGTTAGACTTGCCCCATTTTAATCCCATCCTTATAAAACAATTTGGGGTCGAACGGGATTGCAAAATGGCACCATACATATTTCTTGATTAGGAAAATGAATGACACCCCTTTGTTAAGATGATTCCAAGTCATGATATTAACATTTCATTCCTTGATAAAAGTTTCAGTTTTGAAAATTTTATAAGATGTATCATGACTTGTTTCAAAAAGCTTATTTGACCCTTGTGCATAGGCACCAACATCGGTGTTTATTATATTAAGTAAAAGGTTTGAACCAGGTCATACCCCGAAGGCTGTTTTAATATCGATTTTATCTTCACATTGTTCCTTATTTCGATTTGTATATCATCGGGATAACTTAGTTAAAAGGAAAATAGATCATTAAGTGATAAAACGTTTTGTTCGTCTTATCACATATAGACATGAGGTTTCATCTTTCAAATTAAATTCATCGATATGTTGAGGACTTATTGTAGTTTCAGTTAAGAAATTAATTTAGGACGTTAGTGGCATCTTATAAAACAATGGATGGCAATTTATTCTCAAAATCTTTAAAGTAGTTATATCATTAAAATAAATGGACCGTAGGTTGGGTGATGGAAACAAAGGCATATTGGGACTATATATCATTATCATTTTCGGAATCGTTTTAGAAATTATTTTATAGACAATGAATTTTTGTCAAAAATTACCAGTAATCTTCATCGTCGGATTCGTCAAACGATATTCTAAAGTCAATTTCATTGTCGTTAAGAGGACTTACCGTGGGTTCACATGAGGAGTGCTACTTCAGATGTTAACGCGTCATTTAAGACTATAGTTGGGAATTCAGTTTCAATAGATCTGAGGTCGTGAACGTCTTCATCATACATTATCTTACCATATATAGTAGTCTTTTAGTTATACACCTTACCATGCCTACGAGCTTTTTCTTCCTCAAGCCTGACATATTCTTCCATAGTAATATTGGGATCGTCCATTTTAATCTGTAATAAAATAGCTAGGAAAGAAAACAGTCAAATAGCCTAATACGCTGTATTCAGTAAACTGAATCGCCGTATTGATGATAGAGTCAAATACGCTGTATTGGTTTAGAAAAAAATTATATGCCGTATCCAATAAATTGAATACGCCGTATTCAGTATTTGACTCAGAATATTACAGAAGACTGTAATAATGCAGAAAACACATAAAAACACAATATGTAAAAGTATACAATCCATAAAATTAAACACACAAACAAACACACAAATATGCAAATTAATCTAAGCTAAACTAAACTAAAACACTAATAAAAACAAGAATTAAACAACTTCACTCCCCGACAGCGGCGCCAAAAACTTGATGTGTCGTTGTGAGAAGGTATTTTATGTATCAAGTTTTACTATTTATTTTATACCGACTATACCTAAAACAACACTTTAACGGGTTGTGTACCCGGTCAAGATGTAGCTTCGTTGGTAAGTAGGGTGTGGATCACTAGAGCCGAGAGCGTTAATTCTTAATCTTTATCTATATAAAGATTGAGTACATAGAATTGAATTTGCAGTTTTATGACTTAATCACATTAAAGCCCGTAAATACCTACGCCTCTCTATTTGCCCTGATACTCAATAGCCTCGCCTCACAAAAACTAATTTCATATGGATGATGAAAAGCTTTCAAGAATTACTCAATTACTCTGAATACCAAAAGTATGCTAAGAAGCCAGATGATCATACATCATCTTTATCCCACCTCTCATATAAAAAAAACACACACACACACACATAAAATCAGATGTGGTGAATCTGATTTAGGGTTTTTTAATTCATTTTGAGTATTAAATTGGGTTTTTTTATTTTGGCAGGTCCGGTTATGCAAGCATTGTTGCTGCTACTAATCCCAAGTTCATCAGGTTAGCCAAACTCTTAATCTTTGTTGTGTTTTAGTTATGGGTTTTTATTTGGGTGTTGTGAAAATGTTATTTTTTATAAACTTTATTTTTTTATGCAACAAATGTGATTGATATGGTTTAGATGTTATGGTCTTGAGTTCTTTGTTCTTGAAAAATCTTTTTAGGGTTTGTTAAATTATGTTGTTGCTTTGAGCTCTTTGGTGGTGTTGGTGTTGCAGGTATGTGGTTTTATTTTAGAAGAAATTCTTGATTTCCATTATGTTTATAAAAAATATAATTAGGGATTTGTGTTTAATTTTGTGGTGAATGCATTGATATAAGTATTGGGGTTGTTAGCAAGGTGGCAACTGTGGTGAAATACAAACCGGTGGTGACGAGTTAGTTGCTTATCATCAAGCACAACAAAGAGCTTCATATGAGGTATCCAATCATTATTTGTTTTTCTAAGAAAAACTAAGCATGTAATCTTTGGTTTGGGTAGATGGTTAAAGCCTTTACATGACAAGGATATCTTAAGTCTAATTTTAGGCCATCACTCATATCTCAATACATTTTCCATTGTATTGTAAACAACTAGGATGACATTCTGTGTTTCGTCTAAATAAAGTGAATATTGTGTTGTAGGATTTGCAGGTAGCGATACTCAAAAGACTAAGTTCTTTAGTATGGTTTGTCACCTTCAACACAATGGCAAGATAGTTAGAATGGGACAAAAGGATGCTTATGTTTCGTAACGAGTGTCAGTGCGCGAGAGGGATTTTGATTGAGCATTGTATTGTAAACAACTATAAGCATTGATTGCAGCAACTTACTGATTGTATTTGGTTCTTCCACTATGGTGAAATTGGTGTTTGGATTCAGTTTATTCTCGAAATGACAGTGATCATTCAATTGGTAAGATTATAATTCCAGTTTAGAAGTTGAATATTAGAGTATGTCTCAGATTATTCCAACTAAAATGATTATTCAAAGTCAATTGAAAATGATGAATGCATATGGATCCTTGCGACAAGGATGGTAATTTGTATCGTATGAGGTTTCTATTTGGCGGTCTCTTTTCAATGTCATCTTCTCACAGGTTACTAGAGCTTAACTTCCCATCTTTGCTTATCTACTTATGAATGAGTTGGATTCGGGTTATGTTTTGGTTTAGGGTAACTAACAAGAGTCAGCTTATAGGGAATGGGTCAAATACATTGAACAGGTTGAAAGGAAACCCCAAGTTTTTTTTAAAGCAAATAATCTTTTATATACTTTTCTTGTTGCCACTTGAGTTTGTTCCCTTTTAGGCAAAATATGAAGGTTTCGGTGCTTACATATTTTTTTTTATATTATAGGTTTTCCGTGTAAATACAGAGTATTTTACAGGGGTTTTGCATTATTACAGCTGCGATTGATACTCATTTTAGGTTAGTATCTATACATGAATATTATTGGATTGATATAACATTTCTGCATTTCTCTTTACATTTTAGATGTACGTTTAAACTCAGAAATGATAGTCGAACTAAAAATTCTCATATTATCAAATCGTAGCAAATTATTCACTCACAAAGAGCTCATTCGAACAGCTAATCAACCATCTTGAGGTCACAACCCTTGAATCCTAGCCATGAATCACGGTCGTTGAATTCTATCTATGGATCACAAAGATCTGGAAGTCAAATACAGGTATACAAACACTAAACCTTCAATCTTGCATTTGAAACACACATAAGTAAAGAGGTCATTTAAACACATAAAGTATGGTTTTGTTGACAAGTGTACTATGAAGTACAGTTCATACTCCGTACAATGAAGTACATTGTTTTTTTCTTAAAATAAGCCATATTATGTAGCAGAAAAAAATAGCTATCAGTATACATAAACTTAACAGATTGGTAAAGGTAAGACAATGTTTTTTTCTTTTTATTATACCTTTGTTGTTCTTTCAATATCTTTAATCTCTTTTTGATAGATGGTGTGATTCTATCTTCCAAGTTCATAGCCTTTGTTTTCATCTCTACCAAAGCACCACTTGCCTCACCTAAACCACAACATCTGATTATTTGCATCCCTCCTAATAGCCGTGAGCAGCTCTCCTCTGCAAGTGTGTTTTAGAAAACACCCATCTAACCTAATCACCCTTCTACAACCTGCTTTCCAACCATCTTTGACTCCTTTAAAACAGATATAAAATCTTCTGAAGTATGTGTTCCCATATTCTGTTTCCTCTTCATCTAATATACAAGTGGAACCTGGATTTGTATCTAAGATAGCCTGCCTATACTCTCACAACCTAGCATAATGCTCTATCAACCCACCTTCAAAATCATATACAGTGCCCTCTGTTTGGCTCTTTTGCATTACCCAAGGCTAACATTAATGAGAAATTTTTCTCTAATGACAACCTTCATTTTCAACAAAGGAATAAAGCTGCAATTATCTCTTTTGCAAAGTGATGTGCTATCCATTTGTATGTGATTAAAGATCCTAAGTTGTAGTTTCTAGCACACTTGTGTTCTGCTTTATGTGACTTGATTTGGAATGAGTTTTCAGTACTCATCCAAGATGCCCATAACCTAAATCCACATTGTGGTTGGCCACTTTTCTTACTAGATGCAATTTTGGATTTAGTCCACTTAGGAGACACATCAGAGTTCCTACTAGACCCCTCTCCATCTTTACTTGTTCCTTCACCAACTTTACAACTTCTAGTTTTAACCTTACCAACCTTAAAGGTTAAATTACCCCTTTTTAATTGTTTTTTGGTAGGTTTCTTACCCTTGTTTGCATCATCATGTGACTATGTGAATAACTTTTTATTAGCTTTAACTTTTTTTGGAAAAATACCCTACACATCTTCTTGTTGACACACCTCTACCATAATACACAAGCAACTGCCTCCAATCATTCTTTTGAAACTATAATTGATACCCACTAGCCACCCCATAATTAGCTAAAGCCAGTTTTAATTGTTCTGGATGGTCATACCTCATGCCTAATATGGGCTGCATTTCATTCCAAGGTTGTAAGGGATCATGTCTTGGATAAGCAATACCCCTCTGAATTTGGTGTCTAGGTTCTAAACTACTAGAGTCAGGGTCTTCAATGTGTAAGTCTTCATTAACAAGAATAGGTTCATTAATGAAACCTCTAAAGTTTCCATTGTTACTACACAGTTTAGTCATAAAAGGGTCATTAGTTGTTATGTTCTTAACGACTACATCCTGCTCTCCCTCATGATAAAAATCTACATAATCTATGACCTGTTCATCATCACTAGAACAATATGCATCACTAGAATCAGGAGACTCATAATCCCTAGCATTTGAGTTTTTATAATCCATAGGATCATACCCATGATGCTCTACATACAAATCCACTACCCATTTGCTTTCATACCCAATGTCAATCCCAAATAGATCTATTTATAACATTCGCGCTCACACAAAGTAATTGACAGTTCATGATAATGGGCTTAGAGGGTTATCGCTACTTAGGCAAACACGTAATCATGTAAAAATGTACACTTGCGTCCAATCGTAAAAACAATGTTTGTTTCTCACCCCAAAAGTTGTAATATCATTGATATAGTAAAACATCGGGGCTATGAAACTCACCCGGTAAGGAAGTAAATGAAAATGGAATCAAGTGAACTGAATCGACAAACGAAATCTGAGGTGCTAACCTAATTAAATATAGGTCGTATAAGTACCATGTACTTTGAATAACCAATACCACATATAATTCTATATAGTTACATCACCACCTAAAAGTGTTTGTAAAAATGATATACTTGTCCAACAATTCGTTATTTGCCAAAAATACTTGATGTCTTATTTATATAACTCCATTATATAAATGCTTTAATTATTTGAGAAATAATATTTAAAACGTTATAAATATCATTTTAGTAAAAACGTCATTTCTCTCTCGTTTTAAATATGTTACTTATATATGTGGCTTCGTTTTTGAATGTTCTAGTCAAATATCATATTTGTAATATTATAATCTCTGATGAATAGTAACTTTAATAATATTTATAAATTATATAAAATTACTTTTATATAATTAATCGTTATAACTTAAAAACGTCAAAACTTATTCGTTTTGATCCCGTTTTCATCGTACTTTACATGTATAGATTTGTATTTGTAAAATCTAATCAAATATTACATTTATTATATTCATATTTACTGTTATGAACAGTAACAGTATGTGTATATTTATAAAAATACTTTTTATAAATTTTAATTGTTGAAAATAGTTATATTTTATTGTTTCTAATCGTTTTAATTCGGTTTTCTAAGTGCAGTGATTCTTATGTCCATGGCTTCATAATTAAATTTTATATCATCTAACATGGTCCATGTACACTGTATGTTTCTGTAAAAATATTAGTTTTTATAAAATTACTTTTATAAAGTCACTTTTGTTTATTTATTAACATAACCATGAAAAAGTCTTAATAGTTCATTATCCATTGGTTTTTTAAAGTTTCTTACCTTTTTAGAATCCTTACAATATCTACTTTTACAAAAAATATAAAAGAAATATCTCAGATTCGAAATCATATAGTTTTTATAAACTTGGTTTTATAAAAACACTTTTATACGCATAATCTTGTAAAAATCATAACTCCTTCGTTATTTATCGGATTTGTAAAGTTTTTATATGACTTACGATACGTTATGTGACGTATTAATTTTATAACAACATAAATTAAAGTGTCAAATTGGTTCGACTATGAAACAGTAGCATATAAAAGGTTATTACTCATTTTATACACTTTTTAAAACTTTACAAATTATCACAAGGTATTCTAATTTATAAACTTAAGACATCCATGGTATATAATTTAAGTCCTCTACATTGTGTCCATCATAATAGGTCCATATTGTCCAAGAAAATTGTCCAACATATTTATTTACTTATCTAAACTTTATAAATAAACAAATAATCATAACTTGACAAATAATTATATAATTTATCCATGGCTTGTAAATCCTTGTTTTAAATATATTAACATATTTTAAACATCATCTTAACCCTAAGATAAAAGTAATTCGTGTATGTATGTACATGTTTTTATGTTAGAAACTTCATAAAATAAACTTAGGTGATGATTTAACTATACACAATTATATAATACATGAAATGAAAGTATTGAAAAGATTAGGGTTTTAGGTAACCTTAGATGAGTGTAGGATGAGTGATGAACAAGATCAAACCCAACCAAGAAAACCCTAATTAGAAAATTAGGTTTAGAAAACCCTAATTTTCTTCAAGAAACCCTAATTTCACACCTTCCTTGTTTAACCCTTATATAAACCAAACCAAGCTTCCAAGACACCTTGTATATGATTAACAATGACCCTTAAACACTTGTACTAGCTTAGAAATCAAAAACTATGATTGTGTATGTGAGTGGGAGTGATGTCGTGGGTTATAGGAGCTCAAGGGAGGGTTTCTTGATTTGGTTTCTTGTTAATGTGTGTGATACTAACACTTTATGGCTCCTATTTATAGCAAGCCCTAGCCTTAGAAACCACTCTTCTACAAGCTTGCATGGTTTTAGTCTTCTTGTGTGTGTGTGTCGGGTTTTGCCAACAAAAGGAGGGGATAAAATAGTTGTTTAATGGTTAAGTACAATGCTAGGGTTAGGGACATGTCTTTGCTTTATGCAAGAATGATTTGACTACTCTTAACATGCTTGTTCTTGGTCTCCCCTTTTCCTTGTGGTTCTTGCCGTGTATATGATCACAAAGGGGACAAAAAGATGGTTAAAAGTGGTGGTTTGATCCATTAGATAACAACTAGTATTGTTTATTCAAGTTAGTGGAGGTCTAGATGATTTAATTTCAAGTGTATGTGTGTTATATGTGTAGAATTTGGCTAGGGGCTGAATTAAACAAATGTTTATGAAGTTTTTGGGTATTATGGGTATTAGTGGGTATTTGTTGAAGTGTAGGTGGGTTTATGGTTTGCCATGCATGCAAAAGTGTAGTTTTATTGCGTTACGTAAACGTTTTACGTAACCAATGAAAATAAAAAAGCGTAAAGTTATAAATTATCATCCTAATAACTTTATAACACTTACTTGACGTAAATATTTAATTGTTTGATGCCCGTTTACGTTAAATGCTCATTTTTAGTTTACGCGATTTAGCTTAACGGTAAAAATAAAAGTAAACGCGCAAAAGCCTAAAAATAAATAATTGAATAAATGAAGTCGTAAATGACCTGAAAATGTGAAATGTTACAAACTGTTTCTTAGCTTTAACTTTTTTGGAAAAATACCATGCACATCTTTCTGTTGACACATCTCTACCACAATACACAAGCAACTGCCTCCAATCATTCTTTTGAAACCACAATTGATACCCACCAGCCACCCCATAATTAGCTAGAGCCAGTTTTAACTGTTCTGGATGGTCATACCTCATGCCTAATATGGGCTGCATTTCATTCCAAGGTTGTAAGGGATCATGTCTTGGATAAGCAATACCCCTCTGAATTTGGTGTGTAGGTTCTAAACTACTAGAGTCAGGGTCTTCAATGTGTAAGTCTTCATTAACAAGAATAGGTTCATTAATGAAACCTCTAAAGTTTCCATTGTTACTACACAGTTTAGTCAGAAAAGGGTCATTAGTGGTTATGTTCTTAACGACTACATCCTGCTCTCCCTCATGATAAAAATCTACATAATCTATGACCTGTTCATCATCACTAGAACAATATGCATCACTAGAATCAGGAGACTCATAATCCCTATCATTTGAGTTTTTATAATCTATAGGATCATACCCATGATGCTCTACATACAAATCCACTACCCATTTGCTTTCATACCCAGTCTTTAAAAACTCTTGAACATCAGCATCATTTTCCAAATGACATAATCCTTGTTTTAGTGTTTTTCTAACTTTGCAATAATACAAACTACTCACAGGGGCATGAACCAACTTTCTAACAAGTTCACGTAAATTATCATAGGACATACCTTCGAAGTCGAAATCAGTTAATTGTTTTTCATCACCATGAATGTAGGAAAAGGGATACGGTGAGAAAATGCCATCGTGTTTTAAGTTGACTACAAAAACACGATTCTTATCCTTTTTACCTGAAATTAGGTTACAAAGAGGGGAAAGAGTTAGTATTCAATTAAATATTTTATAAAAAATAAAATCAAATTAGGGTTTATTCATAGTCATGATTAACATTACCTTTACTCATGCTTATCTTGGATTGAAACAATTCACTTAATTTGATCGTTAATCGAATTAGGGTTTATGTGTGTGAGTGAAATTAAAGGAAATGTACTTTAACCGTGAGAGTGAAATTGGGGAAATGCGTTTGGTTTTATGGTGTTAGGTTAGAAAATTTATTAGGGTAGGTAAATACTGATGTGTACATAAGTTAGTGACATGGAAACAAACGTGGAAAATAAATAAATCAAAAATGTTTATTATCGGTAAAAAATGGTGATGTGGCGGTCTTTTCTGGATGGTTACTTTTGAGTAGGTTTGTAACATTTGTACAAACTAAAAACTTAAAAAGATAAGTATAATAATCATCTTGATAAGATGTAAAAAAATTTAAAAGCACGTTAATAATTAATGACTTTACCCCTATAATTTACCATAAGTTAATAACTATCCACAAAACATAAGCGACACGTAACTAAGCAATGATCAAATACATGTTTTTACTTTGACCAAGTGCATGCAATTAAAAAAGATTGAGATTTTTTACAATAATTTACATCACAGATAAAGAAAGGTTCGGAATCTGATTGGTCAACTCAATTCTATGAACGAAATATATGGTAAAAAAACTTGTAGAAAAATCGTCTATAAAAGTTCAAAAATATACTATTACAAAAAATTAGTGAATTTTATATGATACAAATACGAAAGTACTACTAAACGATTAACAATAGTCAAATAACATTATTTAATTTCTAAAATATTATATTTTTAATAAGATTAAAGTTTGATCATTATTTCTTAATAACTGTAGTACAGAAAATTAGGTATTTCGTAAATATTTGAGGGGCTATTCGTAAATAAAAAAATGGAACGGGTCGGGGCGGCTGGGTCGGATCGACCCGATCAATACCGATAATCATAGGAAAGTTTGTGAATGAATTATTTTGAAAAATTAAGAGCAAAAAAAACAATTTAATTTTTTTTCTCCGTATTCTGTGCAGCGCCTCTCTCTTCATAAAAAACAGACGTTGAATAAAAAAGTTGCACTCTTAGAGAGAGTATTTAAAAAAAGAAAACAATTTTTTTTTCTAAAGAAAAAAAATAAACCGATCGGACCGGTAGGGTTGAGCCGGGGCATATAAATGCACCCCGGTAAAAAAAAAAGGAAAAATTTTATCTTTAAAATTTTTTTGAGGAAAAAATGTTTACTTTTTAAAAACTTGTTTGACTGAAAAATGGTTAAAAAAAAAAAACTAACTGTTAAAGAAAAAGTATTATAAAAAAAAAACAGACGGATGGCTCGACAGTCGCGAGAGGGTATTTCGAGAAAAGAAAAAAGCAAAATTTTATTTTAAAATTTTTTGTTAGGAAAAAAAAGAACGACAACGAATTAGCGGTTCACTTTGAGTGAGCGCGAGGTTTGAGGAAACTTAAAGGTTTATTCATAAAAAAACAGACGATGACTCAAACAGCGCGAGAGGGTATTCCGAGAAAAAAAAGGGTTAAAAAAAGGGTAAAAAAAAGGCAATGTAAAGAAAAAGAAAAGAAAAAAAAAAAAAAAAATGGGCTCATTAAATTTCGGGTCAAAAAAGGCGGGTGGCATTAAATGTTTGGCGGGTCGGGGCGTCTGCCCTTTGTATATATATATAGTAATTATAGCAATTGAAAAAGTTACTGTAGATTTTAAGCACTGTAGCAAGCTACAGTGCTGGGCCGGCCCAATTTTTTTTTTTTATTATTTTTTTTTATTTAAATTGTTGGCACAAAATAGGGGGAAAAAATGTTACAAAAGTACCGACGCATTCAGATAAAAAAATACCACGCTTTCATGGTAACATTTACGAATTGGTCTGTAAAACCCTGTCCATTTTTAACGATGAGACCAAAAAATTGTGCTGCGGGCTTATTATTTTTTTATTTTTTATTGTTAAATTATGTTGGCTCAAATAGGGGAAAAAATTGTTACAATAGTACCGACGCATTCAGATAAAAATACTCGCCGGTTAACATTTCCGGTAATTGACTTAAACTACTGTCATTTTAACGATGAGACCAAAAAAATAATTAGCAAAAAAACTAATAATAAATATAAAAAAATAAATTTTATACTCAAGATTAACACCGCACTATTAAACATGTAACCGGAAAAATAAAAACATCGCACAAAAAATACAATTCTCATTTAAAAGTCCATGTTCCCATAAAAATTATATTAAAAAAAATCCCGTATAAACTAAAAAAAAATTCTTTAGACATTAGCACCCATTCATATAAGCCCATAGTATATAAAAAAAAAACAAACTATTAAACATGATGGCCGAAAAAAATAAAAACCGCACAAAATAAAAAACCATTATATATAATAAAGCCCCCGAGTAGATATTAAAACTGAGTAGTTTTGTTCTACACGCTACAGTGCTCGGCCCTTTGGGCTCCCAACTTGGGCCAACCCATTTGGTTTTTTTTTTTTTTTTTTTGTAGGCAATGTAAAAAAAACCGCTCGGCACAAAATAGAAAAAAAAAATTACAAAAATATTGACTTATTAAAATAAAAAAATACCAAAACCGCAAATAAAAACTAGAAAAGAATAAAAAATATAAAATTTTTTAACGCAAAAATTAACCCGCGACTATTAAAATGAGACCGAAAAATAAAACTCACACAGAAATACAATTAAAACGCCAAGTTCCTATAAATATTATATTAAAAATAACCGCATAGCCAAAAAAAGAAACCTTTAAACATGAGCCCCACACATAAGCTCATATAAGAAAAGAAAAAAAAAACTATTAAACATGAGGCCGAAAAAATAAAACCACACAAAATAAAAAAAATAAAAAATAATAATGCCTCGCAACTACGCGAAAAAAATTAACGACCCGCAGCAACGCGCGGGTAATCATGCTTGTTTACATCATAGATAAAGAAAGGTTCGGAATCTGATTGGTCAACTCAATTCTATGAGCGAAATATATGGCAAAAAACTTGTAGAAAAATCGTCTATAAAAGTTCAAAAATATACTATTACAAAAAATTAGTGAATTTTATATGATACAAATACGAAAGTACTACTAAACGATTAACAATAGTCAAATAACATTATTTAATTTCTAAAATATTA